>JAVDPK010057518.1:0-19767 GCA_034780415.1 Cichlasoma orientale
GTGTGTGTGTGTGTGTGTGTGTGTGTGTGTGTGTGTGTGTGTGTGTGTGTGTGTGTGTGTGTGTGTGTGCGCCTGTGTGTGTGTGTGTGCTTGAGTGAACAATGTTTTGTGTGAATTTGGAAGCATGTGTGTGAGCCTGCTTTAGTTTATCCGTACACACAAATATGTTTTGTGTGTGTGTTTGTTGTTGGGGTGGGTGGGGGTGGGGGGGGGGGTTTATGTTTTTTTTGGGGGTTTTTTTGGAGGGTTTTTTTTTGGGAGGGGGGGGGTTCATCTGCATGGTGATGACTAGCGAGATACATGGCATAGCTTGGCATTTTTTAACGGCGTACATTCTACTCCTCCCTGTGTTGTCATGGTGATGTGTCCCTTCCCAACCTTTTTTTAGATAGGTATGCAGGGTCTGTTCCTTCTTTGCAATCTGACACACATAAAGCAGAGCTACCATGAAGCTATAACATATTACAGGTTCAGTGAACAAGTAGACAGCGTGTGGACCAAAATTCAAAACTTACTTGCGCTCACTTCATGAGGATGAGCTAAACTTGTACCCAAGCTTATAAAAGACTTAATGTTAAACCTAAACAAACCTTGAAGGGATTTGAATTTTAAAATAACATTTTCCTTTGAGGTATTTACAGAAATGCAGATATTACTCACTCAAAGTTTTTTTTTTTGAACTGTCCACCTTGCTCCACCCCAGAAGGTGCAACATAACAAGGTAGAACTCTCATGCCAGGCATTTGTAATCCATTAGGAGAAGAAATGAGGACTTGGCTGCCGCCAAGACTTTAAACACCTAACTGATCTTATTTAGATTTAGTCAAGGAGAGGAGAAAGGAGAAAGGAGCAGTCTGGATAGACAGGCTTTAGGGTCTTATCTGCAGCCTGTGCTAACATCCACTTTTCACACCTTCTGTTCTATCTGCTGCCGACATAGACATGTAAACACATGCACGCCGGTACAAGAGAACACACACACACATGCACACTTGAGGACACGGTTGATAATAGAAACGTCACTGCATGATTAATTATCACATGTATTGGAAATTATTTTGCACAGATAATATATTTACCGTAGCAGTGAGTTGTCCAAGCTGCCGTGTACGGCTTAGATGAGTGTAACATTGATTTGTTCATTACTGCTGCAGACAAAAGAACAATTATTATCCCAATGCACAAAATTCAACACACCTGTAGCAACTCTATCATCTCAGTCCATGGCCCGTTTCCTATTTACAATCTCCTGTTGTTTTCTGCATCTGAACACAACCTTTATCCCACACAAATACACACATTCGCATTCAGCAAATATAAAAAACAACCCTTAACATTATTATCAAGGCAGACAAAACAAACCATTTTCCTTTATGAGTGGTTTCCTATTACATTTCAACAGGAAGCAAATTAGGGTGAGGAGACTGTTGCTGATGAGAAGTGTGTGTCTGGATGCCAGGTGCAGTGGAGTGCTCGTTTTGCATATCAGAGAAGTGTGATTATGAGTAGAGCCATGCATATTCCACATTAGTGGACGTAATGACTGAATGAGGTGTGACTAAATGAGAGGTTACCGCACACACACACACACACACACACACACACACTCGGAGACACCCACACCCACAGTTACTTATGGAGATAGACACACTAATACATGCACAACTTGCAATATGGTTTTAAAAAAACACACACACACACACTGTCTACTGTATGTGATGAGTGCAGGGTTATCAGTAATGGAGCAGACTACCCGAGAGAACACGACACCGATGGATCCACATCTCCATAAAACCTGTTCTCTCCTTACTGCCTCCATCCATATTCAGATGGGCTGACTGAAGCCGTGCCACGTCGTTAGCAAATGAAAAGTAGTTTAGCATGAGAATGAGCCCAGGGGTCACAGGAAGAGAGATGCACAGACACAGAACAAATTCCACTCGGCCTGTAATTGGCACAAGGGGAAAAAGGAAGCATGGGACAATGAGGGAAAAAAGGAACATTTATTTAATTTATTTCATAAGCATTACATTCATAATGTTGCCTGTAACTGGACCAATTTTTGTAAAGAACATCTGTTTGCATAATAGAGGTATTGTTGCTAGAGTGAGCCATCTGATATTGAAATCACAGTGGCCCTTCTTTGCAGGGCTTCATATTCAGGTAAGATGATACATTTGCATCAGCAAGAGATAGGAGTTTGGATTTTACACAACACCGCGCAACAGTTGCGCCAGACTGATAACAAAATATTTTTCTTTGGACTGCAAATTAGCTTACTGCAAAGAAAGCATTCTTACTTGGAGAAATCTCTGTAAATGATAGCACGCAATATTGTCATTAACAGAGATATATTAATGGGGCTATTCTTAGAGTTGATAAAGTCGATTAGATAAAAGTTTGGAAATGTCCAGCGTCCCCTTGAGGAAAACATACTTAAAGCCGATCAGGCAAAACCTGCAGCAAGGGGCTTCAGTGGTTACCTTACAGCCTTTCTGTGTAGAGTTTGCATGTTCTCCCTATGCTTGCATCAGTTTTTCCAGAGAAAAGGTTCCAAGGAAACATGTTAGGTTAATGCTTCTTAACTTGGCCCAGGACACTCTTGCAAAAGAGATTCTTGGTCTCAAAAGTTTCCGGTCAAACAATAATTTAATTAAGTAGAAATTAAATTATTGTTTATCATGTTTAATTTCTAGTAAGTAGAAATTAAAATTCTGTATTTATGTCTTTTAAAAGTTCAATTAACTTATTAAGTCTAATCTCATTGGGTAACATCTCTTGTTTTACTTACATTATATGCCTGTAAACATGAGACAGCACGTGTTGACAAAGTTTGCGGTTACACTTTCAATCTGAATTCCAGCATTTTACATTCTAAACTGCCGTGCAATGATTGGGCACTGAGTTCTAAGCACTGCTCACATGTTGATATGTAAACCTAAACCAGCAGCGGTGAAAACTATCTGCTCTATTTCCAGGAACCAATGACACCCTTCTGGGTTAAATCAGACAAACAATCTCTGTGGTAGTTCAAGCTGGACTTGCCGGGCAGAAGAGAGCCAAGGATCAGTAATCAAGATCAACATCAGTCTGAACCAATTTACGCAACCTAAGAGAAACTGGCATGCTTCAATGCTCACCCCCGCACCTTTTTCTCTACTTTTTTTTTTTTTTGCTTTCTTTGTCTTTTCTGTCCCCTGCTCTCTCTCTCTCTCTCTTTTATATGTAATCTCTTTGGCCCAAGTTTTCATGAAGCAGAAAGTCATTAAGTGAGAGGCGACGGCAGAGTGATGGTTCAGCCTGAAAGAACACAGTCTCCCCAAGCAGGCTTGACCATAGCTGCACACAGATTAGCTTATTACAGGTCATACGCGTTCTTTTTCTGGATTTTGAGTAAAAATAATCTAAAGAGCAGCCAGGTGATGTTCTCAGTGCAGCCTTTTGATTTACAAATCAGTTTAACTCTTCTTTTCTTTTGTTTGTTCATTTTCTTCCTTTCTGGGGCATCAGCTGAGCTAGTTGACTTTTATATATAAAGGTAAGATGCTCTGTGTCCCCTTAAGTATGCATAATGAATGCACATATGCAACTCATTTCCAAAAAAATGATGTAAATGTAAAATGTCAATAAAAACAGAATTTATTGACTTGCAAGTGCATATCGTCTTTTCCTTTCCTTTCTTTTAGCAACACTTTGTATTCGTATTTCGGCACAGAGAAGACCACTTGTTGTGTATATGTGTATAAACCAACAAACTGTGTTCATTGACAACGATTTTCTGTACTGTTCTGGAGCCCCTGCAATGAGTTCCAGTACAGAATCAGTTTTTAATGCCATCTTTGTGCCACCTGAGGGCCCAAAGATTATTGGTTTTCATGCTTATTCCTCACTTAGAGATTTAATGTTAACGGTCTTATGCACAATAGTTGATGGAATCTGCAGAGTCTTTATTAAATTATTCAATTGTTGACCTGCTGTATCTGCTCAAAGAGGCTTTCACAGAGTGGTGAAGTTACTCTTTTTGTCAAGACCCCCAACAGCTTCCAGCTTCCCCCTTCTCTGCTCTTTCCTTCATTTTCTTCTCCTCTTTCTCACCCTTCTCTTAACTGTTCTCTTTTCCCCTCTGTTGTGACTGTGCATGAATGTGGATAGGTTCAAAAAGTCCTACAGAGGTGGAAAAAGTACAGACATTCTGTACTTAAGTAGAAGTACAAATATTTATGTTAAAAATACTCTGGTAAAAATTGAAGTACTGGTCAACTTCTATACTCAAGTAAAAGTGAAAAAGTACGGGCTCTGAAGAAAGTAAAAGTAGCTCTTTGGAGGATGTTTCTACCAGTTATTTTTGTGTAAAGCTAACTGAACCTGCTATATTAATATAATATAAAATAATATTAAATGAGAATACAAATGTTATTCCAATCTAAATTTTAATCCTAATGAACGTACTCAGCTTGAATCTGTTATGTAGGACACAAGCTGTGAAAGGCAATTTAAAAACAGCTCTATTTTCTTTTGCTTACATTGAGGGTAACTCTGCCTAAACACAAAAATGAGTATACTCAGGGGTTAAAGTGCGATTCAGAAGGTAACCTAAGTTAAGTTGTAGTGGCTCCGTGTGGGAGAAGAATCATAACTTTCCATTGTGAGCGCCAGTAAATTTTCCTGGTGTACAGGCTGTGATCAGCTGACCTGTGCAGCTGCTCTGAGGTTTACTGCTCTGTGTCAATGAGCTGAATTCAAAAAGATGTAACCCAGTATTTCACGAGCTATCTTTGCTCATTTCCATCCACTACACTGACAGTATACTGTTTATACTGTCTTTATACTGGGCAGTATACAAGCTGTATAAATGTTGAATTCAGTGAATGAATCTAAGCATCATCAGCTTAAATTCAAATTAATCTATGCTACACTTGATGTAACTTGTAACTGTGACCATGAACACAGCCACTGTGCACCAGTTGAAAACAGAGCTTTACTGTAAGCAGGCTGACCTGTTTATCACGCACTAAACTGCAGTATTTTCATAGAATCTTTGAATTACACAATCTAACCTCTCTGCTTCCTCTCCTCCCCTCTTTCTTACATCTTCATCTCTGAGTGAACTTCTCTCTCTCTCTTTTCTGTCCCTGGAAATACAGCTGCTGGACCTTTAGCTAGCAGACACACTGTGTGATAAGCATTTTGTGTGTTTGCTGATATTTGTTGAGCATTTAGAAACGTTGCATTTAAAATTACCTGCCACACCACGTTACTCCGTTTATGCTCGCCCCCCTTCAGTAGCGCTAGTTAAGATGCTGAGGTACCATGACCACAACTTATGGATATCTGCACTCAGTCTGGCCCACAGTAACCCCAGATTATAGTGCTATAAATGATATGGTTTTGCCTCTTTATTCTCTTTGTATGCGATAAGCCCGGGCTCAGATGGGTTTGGCACAGTGATCGGAAATGAAAACTTCCCTCAAATATCTGAAACCTAAAGTAACGAGTCGGTTTTGAAAACGTAAGGAGTAGAAAGTACAGATAGTTGTGTAAAAATGTAGGGAGAAAAGTAAAAAGCTGTCAGAAAATACTCAAGTACAGATACCTGAAAATTCTACTTAAGTAAAGTAACAAAGTATTTGTACTTCGTTACTTCCCACCTCTGCAGTCCTGCGAGGTCCTCTTGAGGGCAGCTTTAACTGACTTCTAACTGACACACGGGCAAATCATCTGCTCATCACTGCGTATTTAAAAAAAAGCATGACATCTACTAGCTTGGTAAGCACTCCAGGTTTTCGTTAGCTGGCCAGTGATTTGACCATGTTACATACATTAATTTTATATTGTCTCAGACTCCTCAGGTGTCCACATCTCAGACCTCTGTGGTCTGGAGAACACCCTCTGAATTCCTCTCTCTTGCTCTGGGTGGATTTCCCCTGCCTGCCCACTCTCTAACTCCCTACCTGCAAAAAGTAAACCTTACCCCCTGAGCTACTTACCTTCACACTCACCCGACCCCTCTGCCCACTCTAAGCTAAGCCTCTCTCTACTCATCACAATCACAAACAATCACATTTCTCAAAATTTGACATCACTCACAGGTGAAGAGTAAAACACTGATAATGTCCTTGCATAACATTGCTGTGTTTACGGCATCAGCAGGGAGTAGCCAAGTCCACTGTTTTTGCAGCATAAGGTGGGCCTAAACAGTATAATGTTGTGGCTGATCAGTGCATACACATGTTTTCAATATTTCCTCGCCGTTCATGATGTTCACCAAAGGGTGAAAAAAATAAAACAAACAATAAAAAAAAAACATCTCCCCAAACCCCTCAAACTTTTCCCTGTCAAATTTTATTGATTAGGCATAAAAGTGCTTTCGCATACTAATGGCCAAACAGCCATCACAGATGACATCTGAAATTTCTTGCAACGTGTGTGTGCCTGTCTGTGTGTATACCTCATTAAGCCCACAGCAGAGGATAGTAGCCTGGCCAATTGCACTGAATTCTCTCCTCTCCTTCCAAACACCCCTCCACTCCCCTCCCTCCTGCCTCGATCCTTCCCAAACCTCCCCAAACAAACACATCCATTTGCATATTGCTTAATGGATTGCAAATCATCCGACCCCCCAAAATGAGCTTAATTGAAGTAATGCATCATATTGCCAGCTGATGTAAGAAGGATAATCATTTCTAATGTCATTTTCAAACATTTTGTCTTTTTTTTTTTTTACCCATTTGTTTATAATGAGCAAAGGGTCTTTGGGGGTGTAGTTTAACTCAGACCTCACAGAAATGTCCAAATGCAGTTTCCAATTAGAAAGTACACTAAACTACTAAAAAGGGTTAAAGTAAACCAAGAATTATTTAGCTAAAAAAGTTGACATTTTTTTACAGATTATAATAATGTCTGTTTCCTATTTGGAGTGTGTGAACCTGTTTCCCCTCTGTGAGTCTGGGACTACTGTCCCTCTGAGTCTTGATTGCAGGTTAAGGCACGTATAGCTGTAAGCTAGTTGGCAAAAACAAGTGGTGCTAATCTGCTCTAGGGGCGAGCGTTGATACTGGAAGACAGAGCGACTGGGAGAAGCACCCCATCACATTACAACCTCTGATGTTGTTGTGTGTGTTTGTGTGTGATGGGGAGGGTGTGCTATGAGATGGCCAATGGAGACCCTGAGAGAGCGGGTTCCCATGACCCATACAGTCCAACAGGAGGTCTCTTCAACTTGTAAAGACACCACTTTGCCAGTGAGCGCACTCACGGAATCACACTCTCCTTCTCTGTCTCTCTCTCACACACACACACAAACACACACAAAACACATGATGTGACCACACACAGACCAGTTTCAGTTAGTCTAATCTGATCTCAGGCTAATTTGGCTAACACCATCCTCTCTGTCACTGCTCCCTTTTCATGCTGCTCCTGAAGATTTCATCTGTCCCTGAGAGAATTCCCAGCCCTACTCATTTCCACTCCTAAAATATAACCACAGAGAAATATATACACATTTATCAAGCATCTAACAACACAAGACAGAAACTCACTAGGATGGTAGTTTAACTTAGATGTAAATAGATGTCCCACATAATCATTCACAAAAATCTTCGACTTTCGGTGATCTGAAGTTCAAAGAAACTTTTAAAGCTATGGTTACATGTCTGGACAGCAGAATCTTTGACAGAGAAGCTCTGTCTGGTCTGAAATCTTCTGAGGTTATCATGTGAAATGATGTGAATATTTATGAGCTGAGAGGAATGAGACACAGTCATATCTAAAATATGAATTTCCTAATCAGAGCTAATAAATATTTGACTTGTGGAGTCTATCGTGCAGATTAATAGATATTCAGGGCTAAATTCTTAATGTGAATCAGGCCATACAGTATGGTTCTCCATTAGGATCCAAGTCATCTTTGTCACTTACTCATGACAATGCCTGTCCGTACCATTTCAGACTTTTCCTACTTCTGACAAAAAAAAAAAAAAAAAGACAGGACAGGACAGCACTAAACAACTCCCTCAAGTTTGTGAATAACTGTTGATTAATTTGATTATTTATTACTAAATAAATTTAGGTTTTTGAGGGTTTCACAATAAGCTGTGATGATTGTATGGATTCGTTTATTTTCTGTATTCACAGCACCCATTCCTTTTTTCACGCTATCTTTCTCTGAATGTTGTGACACCCCCTTTATTCCATGTGACTATCAGTCACTTTGTTACATTTCCATGGTCAGAATTTTAACAGTCCGTCTAATGTCCTCTGGTCAGCAGAGGAAGGTAGAGAAGAGATAACAGAAAAATGAGGTAATCAAGATTTTTATCCTCCTAACTAAGCTGTGAATCCTTAAAGCTGCTCTTATCAGTATCCCCAAATAAGGGATGGGACAAATGACTAAAGGCTTCGACTCTACTTTACTATTATACTACTATATAAATTAATAATATCTATAAATAATAATATTTAGAGTATTTATTGCATTTGTGATCAATAGTGGATGGGAAATTAACCAAAAGTTCAATCTTCACAAAGAAAAAAAATATTTATAAGATTTGTATAAAGATTTGTAATAAATTACCTTGTGCAAAAACAGAAATGTTTATTCTGTTTATACCATTTGAGACTGTCAGTATACAAATTCATTCTAATATTTGCATAAACACCCTTAAGTGAGTTCTCTAAACAAAATTATTTCAACAAGCTCTTATGAGCAGGAAATAGTGGAGAACAGGAAAGGAGAAAGTAGGAAAATGTAGTCAGGAGCATGAAGGAGGAAAAAGAACGGTACCCAATCTCTTTAGGTCTAACAATAGAAACTCAGAGTCAGAGCCAGAGTGGAGTCAATTTGAATTCCCCCACAGACTGCCTGCCTATAAACAGGGCCGCATGCTGAGAGTGATAAACCAGTGGATTCATTCATCCACCTCATCCCCACCACTGTAGCTATCCACATGTTAGCATCCACCCAACTGAAGGAAACTTAAAAAAATAGAGGTGGGAGAGATGGATAAAGTGACTCAATTACTTTGTAAAAACATTTTGTGTGTATGTGTGTGAGTGTGTGTGTGTGCGTGAGAGAGAGAGAGAGAGAGACAGAGCAAACGCCTACGGAGACAAAAATAGTGCACACCTACAATATGTATACATGGTAGTCACAACAGAGGGCCACACCTCAGGCAGTCGTGTATTCAGTTAGTGTGTTTGTAGACCATAATGGGCCAGGATGAGACCAGAATGACTTGAAAGGAACTTCCTTATGTTGCTCCTCATTTAGTGTAGACTGATTATGGTCAATGTGATTATGTTAACAATGTTACAATGTAATGAGTATAATGCAGCTGTTAGTGTGCAGAGCAGGAGCCAAATCTAATTTTTTTTGTTTATTTGTTTGTTTGTTTAAACTTAGTAACACACACATATTTGAATGTTTCAAAGGACAGATCAGATATTTTGTGCTGGAGCCTTTGCTTTTTAAATTATTCCAGTGTTAAATTCAAACGGAAGCATAATCACTATCTCCACAATTTTTCTTTCTTTCTTTTTCTTTTTTAAGAAATTACTGCTGTCCCTTGGTGGGATTAGTCTTGTGTGAACGAATTATTTCTGAAGCTCCAATAAGGTTCGAGACCTCTACAAAAGTGAGAAGAATGTGCGGTAAAATTGGATAAAGAAAGTGCTTGTGCAACACATTGAGCTCTGACACAGTGGAGTGAAGTCAGCCCTCAATCATGGATCAAGGTTATGCGAAAAGAGCCCCACTGTGCATAAAAGTGTGTGCTGCTGTGGGGAAAGCAAATCAGTTGAATAAGACTATCTTCCATTCACCTTCACCTTTTTTGTGAGCTAAACTATACAGTGAATACCCCATGATTTGACAACTGTCCGTCCAGAGCTGGAATCTGTAATATTTTCTTTCCCGTGTTTGAATTTACGAGACTCTGTTCAGTGCATGTATAGAAATATGCAGATGAAACCACATTTTGCACATTATCAGCTGTCTTGGTGGGTAAAGATTCACTGCATTGTTCCTAGGGAAACAGCAAGTCTAGTCGCTGTGTTTAATGTGAAAAAAGGTATGCTGCATGCATTCATATACAGTCAAAAAGTAGCTGCTGTGAAAGAAAGATTACTGTATATGCTGCTGTTATCATTCAGGCAGCACACTGTAACTATGCGTTGATCTATAAGCATAATGTTTATTCCTTGGCATACTGAAAGTGGTGTTTACTTGAAACTGTAAAGGATTCCAAAAGTTGCAGTTACCTCTACCCTGACATAGCTTGAGTGTTCAACAGAAGTTCAGGCAGTGACATCAGGAAAGTTAAACTCTTCAGTTAAATTCTTGCTAAATTCAAAGTGCGATACGCTGTAGGAGGGTTACTTAAGTTCAGCTCTGTCTCTCAGCTCTGTGTCTCTGTTTCCCTCCCTCTCTCTCTCTGTTTCATCTGGCAACAAAGCCATCCAAGAGTATGTAACACTTGGCTTGGTGCTTCTGCACTTCAAACACACATCACCTATTCCCTGAACATGTGCACAGGCACAAATGCACATACAGATGTGCGAGATGCACACGCACATCCCCCCCCAGAAATACACTGACTCTTGTCTAAAAGCCACACCTGTTTGGAAGTATGTTTTCCAATGAGACACTGGAAGAAACACACTGGTTATCTAACCTATCCTCAAAGGACGATAAGGCTTTGGGTGGTTGGCTGTGGGTGGTAAGGCTTTAAGAAAAATGTCATGTGCTTAAGAAATGGCAAGTGTTGGTCAAATGGTCAGGTCATGGTCCCCTGAAAATATCTTTACAGCACAACTCAAGCTGCCAAGACACACTAGAAACTTACTTCCCCAGATACAAGAAATACATAATCAATGTACACACTCATACAAGTGTGCAGTCAGACATTTCAGAGAGAAGGGAGGGTGAGGCTTTATGCGAAGGGCAGCAGAAAGAAATTATTTCTTGAAAAGACAAAATCAAGGCCAAACATTGGCTTTAATTTATGCTGCTAGCCACAGAATAAAAAAGCTCAGAACAGGACACTTTTAACACTTTATTTTTCACAAGAAGCACAATATAAAATGTGTTCTTTCACGAGAACATACATGGATTTTTCTAGAGCCATCAAAAAATTTGAAGTAAAAATGTAAATACAGTTGCAAAGTAATTTGCAAGTTGCAGTGAGATGATTCGTTCTTTGTCATTTGATTCACCATACATCACATCTTCCTATGGATTTCATGCTTCTACCAGAAAAGGCCAATATTGGGTTTTCATTCTGAAAATTACACAGTGATGCAGCAGAGACTGTTAGATGTATGTGTATGTAACAGAATGATTATATATTGTAACTCATCTGTGTATTTTGTGACAATCATAAAGTCAAAGCCAAGTTTCTGCAGCTAAAATTGTAAACTATTCCTGTTGCTTTTAGCATAACTGAGTAATGTCAGGGTTAGGGCTTTTATCTTCTGGAATGTAAGGTAGACACACATGTGTGGGTGTATATGCACACTGACATGCACGTATGCACACGCACACATACAGATCCCCAAAGCACAGCAAGACATGCTATCTAAATTCCACTTTCTGAAGATCAAACTCCTCACACCTCAAAGACGAGACAGTTCTGCTACCCTGCCCTGTACTCAGCGAGGAAGAAGAAGGAGGTGGGAGTGAAGAATGAGAGCCTGGGCAGAAGCAGGAAGAGGTGAAGAAGAGATTGGGAGGAGAGGGAGGGGAAAGACAAGGTGATGCTTTTTGGTGAGCACATAATCTATATCTATTCAAGGCCAAAAAGATTCAAGCAACCATAATATTTAGCCCAAAACTGCAGAGCTACACATACAGCAAATGTGAGTATGTGTGTATTTGTGCTTACATATAGAGTGATCCAGTGTAATGAATATACAATAACACCTGGGGGACTTTAGGGAAAAAAAATCTAGGAAGTTTTATGTATTGGTACTCTGGTATTTTAAGATTTATCAATTGCTCACAGCTTACAAGCTACATCTTTGCCTTTGCTCTGACTAATATTGATGCTTTATGTTTATTCTATGCTGCCTGCACTGCTGCTTTCCCCCTCGGGCTATAAAGAAACACACACACACACACACACACACACACACACACACACCCTTAACATCAGACTGAGAAACCTAGCACATGGGAGAGCATGTACATTCCTCCAAGACAGTCTGGCTGCAGACCTCTTCTGGTGGAGACTCCACTCTTTGATGACAGAAAACACCACCAAAATAAAAGCACAGAACAACACCTGCATGTTGCACTTTTATGTGATGTTATCGGTGGCATTATTGGTGTTTTTTGTTATCTTCTTGGGATTATATCAAATACAGCAATGCACAGAAGACAAGGCCTCTGCTTTCAGACATAGAATATAGAATTTCTGTCAAGGCAAATGCATGTTTATCATTTCTCTTACTGTGAAATGTGTAGTTATTTTATGTACAGTAATCATATTGACGCAACTCAACTCTCATTTCTCATTTTCATTCCCCATCTGAAGTGGCTCAAAGCCACTTTAGATGGGTGGAGCCTGTCCCACAGTTTGAGAACCATTAGGTTAAGGTAAGAGATATCACGTTTTAGGTTGTGTTGTGACTTTAGGCAGATTGTTATCTTTCTAGCAAATTTGTCTTCAGATTTTCCAACCACACAGATTTCCTCTGCATAAGGAAGCACCACTCCATTGCTTTGCACTCTTTGCACATATGACTGCTCTGCCTCTTACCAGACAAAACATTTTTAAGTTCACTGATGACACCACAGTGCCTCATCTCCAACAACAATGAGTCTGCTTATAGGAAGGAAGTAGATAAACTGCCAGTCTGACCACAACCTCTGCTGAACATCAGCAACACAAAAGAGATGACTGTAGATTTCCGGAGGTCAGGTCGGTGCAACCATCCCCTGTATTCCACATTAACGGCGAGGAAGTGGAGCGTGCAGCCAGCTTTAAGTTTCTAGGGCTAATGGTGACAGAGCAATTGTCCTGGGACTTCAACACAGCCTTGACCATCAGAAAAGCTCAGAAACGCTTCTTTTGCCTCAGGAAACTGAGGAGGGAAAAGTTACCACAGAGACTGTTGGTCAGTTTCTACCAATATGCAACAGAGAATGTGCTGACATACTGTGTGGCTGCCTGGTTCTTCAGCTGCACAAAGGCAGAACAGGAAGCCACCCAGAGGGTTATTAAAACTGCTGGAAAGAGCATCAGAACAGAGGTGCCAGATATTAGACCCATCTCCACCTCCCACTGTTTGCAGCGATCACTACGTATCCTCACTGACTCTGCCCATCACCTGTTCCAACTGCTCCCATCAGGCAAAAGATTTAGGTCCATTAAAGCAAGGACTTTCAAAATGACAAACCACAAGCAGCCAGACTCCTTAATAGCTCCCCTTCTCAACTCCCCCTGGCATTACATTACATAACCTGAACTATTATGTAGGTATTAGGTATTATGTTCACCATTTTAACTGTGCAATTTATGTACTATTTATTAATATTTATTTTTAATTGTTGTGGTAACATTTTTCTTGTGGAGATGCTGTGCTGTCTCATTGGTCTTGTGGCATTTACAATACAGGTCATTTGAATTTGAATAACCCCTTATGCCTCTTCCTGGTAATCCAACCAGCAATGACTGAAATACTTCACTCTGAACCAAAGAGATAAACTGAAGGACAAACCAGAAGTGAAAAGTGCTATGTAACTTTGAAAGAAGGAGCATGTGGATATGCAAGGAAAGGCCAGATGGACAGACATAAGGGTGAAAAAATAGACACATGGACAAAAAAGAAAAATCTGATTCATTGAGTCTGATTTCTTTAGACATGTGTTTTCTCTCTTGCCAGCTAAGCGGCATCCTTGTTGCTTCCTTTTTTTACCATAAGAAGATTAGCTGTAAGAGGTGATGCAACACCCTCAGATTAGAGTGCATGTAGTTGTTGTGATGTTGTATTCATTATATCCTAAGCAGTGTTATTAGACTGGCTCTTATCCTCAAACATTTTACAATAGCACTCTCTCACAGATCAGTTCTTGCCCTTTAAATATAGACACGCTAAATCTTCTAATTATAAAGCCCCCTCTTTTTACATTCACAAAACACACACACAAAAAAAAACATCAAAAGATGATCATCCTCAGACACATCCTCAGTTAGAGATGTCAGATTGATTGTCACTTACTCCATGCAATCCGGCGATTGTGGTAAATTCTTGTCTGACATCATCCATACTTCATGGTACATCATTTGGATTCATACCCCGTTCCACTTGTTTATGTAAATGCTGATATGACTATCTGTCACTTCACTCAATATCATTATGATTAATGTATGCTGTCCCACATTTTCAGCTAACAGATCTCTAAGTCTTCATGGCAGATGCTGCCAGCAGTTTAATGAAAATGCAAAAGCAAGCATGATTTTTGTTTTTGAGTTTAGCTGCATGCATGAGGATTCGAGGTGTTGCGCATGGAAGTCTCATAGAGAGATTTGTCATTCGGATGAGTCATGAGCTGATCGCTGCTGCATTCACATACACACACGCTCACATACACTCACCAAATGAACTGAAAAAGATGCTCTACCATACAGTAAACACCTGTATTTTAATTGGGTTTGCATGATTTTAAAACCCAATATAACCAACATGTCATATGTTGGTACAAATTATACAAATGTGTGCCAAAGAAGACTGATGTGTTGTTAATGGCATATAAAGACACTGTGAAACACATACATGCCGCATTGCAAACTTAGAGAGAACTTTTTTCCTTTTGCCTCATGTTGGAGTTACTTTCTAACAGCATCTTATAGTCAACACAGAAAGCTGTCTCAGATAAACAGACTTACACACAAATATATATATATATATATAAAGTATATGCCCGAAGCATGTAATTACCTGTGTGTATGTGAATGACTCGTGGCAGTGTCATCATGATGGCTAGAGGATATTAGCCTCAGCAGGAGCTGCTGACATCTCAGTGCTGCCATAGGGCTGTCTAACAGTGCAGAAAATAAAGGCTGGGAAACTCATTAAGACTCATTTACAATGTGTTGCTACTGAGTGCTCTAATTTAGACATGAAACTGATTTCAGATCTGCTCCTGTACTTGCATGCAAAATATATTCATGCCCCAACCCAGTGTTAACCACAAATCATCCATTTGCAGCTTTAACTGCAGAAGTTAGAGGAAGAATAATCTCTGCAAACACATTCAGCATATGAATTAATAAATCTGCAGGCAATGGACAAGATGCTTTACACCAGAATCTATCTGATTTCCATTTGTAGTCCTAGTGCAATTGACCAATCAGGTTTGAGCAGGCTTTGGTTGTATACAGGTAAACGGTACGTGGTATACCAATTCCTGAAATGCATTACATAAACACTGAATATTGTCTGATAACAATGAACTGTAGCTTTGACTTGCAGACAGGAAGAGAAATCTTAGCTTGATATCCACTGGCTACACTGGATGCCCTGAGGCTAAGCAGACTATCCTATGAGATCCCAGGTTGGAGGAACACATAAAAACTAGAAGATGTCCTTTCAGAATAATTGCAGGGGGAAAAATCTACATCCCAAGTAATTCTGGGTATTCTGCATGACTATGCACCATACTGTATGTCTACCACATAAACCTATATTTCTATCTGTCTTAATTAAGCAATATTTTTTTTCTTTTTTTTTTTAAATAAACTGGTGCACATATAATTACTTATTATCCAGCTGTCATTCATTTTCTTGACCACTTATGTAGTTCAGGGTCATGGGAGGGCTGGAGCCCAGCTGTCATAGGACCAGAGGCAGGGTACACCCTGGACAGGTCGCCAGTCTGCCACAGGGCTAATTTATTAGTCATCATGTTCATATTAGATTTTGCAAATTAAGCAATCAAAAAAAAAAAAAAAGCTTCATGAAAACTTTATCTTAAAAATAGTCCTGGCATCGCAAGTACTCTTCTCTCCATTTGTCTTCATTAAAATTTTTATTTAAAAACTATCAGTACTGGTGGCTTAACATACATTTTTTTACTTAAAAAAAAAACACATTTGTGTTGTGCATTAGCACAAGTTTTTCTTCTTTCAAGACAAACTTGTGTTTTCCGATACAAAACATTTAAGCAATGACTCTTACTAGTAAGTAACTGTGGTTGTTTAGGTCAGTGGTCCCAACTTAACCATCTATTCAACATTCAAACCCAATATTTCCTGCAGCCAATAAATCATATCATCTATCCACGCTGGCTCACCTGGTGCACCACAGTAAGTGGCTTGTTTAACTTGATAAGTGAAGAGGCCACCTTAAGGCTGCAATTTAAAATTGTACCCCCAAGGCTGTATGCCACAGTTCACACATATCCTTTCCACACACACACACCGGAAATGAAAAGAATCTCAGTCAGAAGCCAAAAGTGTATACACATACTTCCATGAACACATGCTTTCTGAGCTATATGTTGTTTGTCATCTGTGAGATTAAGCGTGCAGGAAATGATTTATTACCTACTTTGATAAACTTGTGAAAGCAATCTACATGTTTGTTTGCATGAATACAGGATGTGAACACCTGCATGTGTGAGATTATATGTGATCACCTGATAGCTGTTTCAGTTTGTGTTTGTATCTGTGTGCATCGTTTGTTTGATAGTAGTTGTGTTTGTTTGCATGTAATATTGTATAGTTGTCCTATCAGTGAATGCACCTGATTTTCTTTCAGGATTGGCATAGCTTGGGCAAAGCTTTTCACAAGATGCTAAAAAGTGATGGAAGTCTATCAAATACTGTAGTGTAGTAAATGTCACAGCACATGTAGAATTTGTTTATTCAAATAAAAAGTTTTGTGAACCACAAACCAAAGAAAGATTTTTTATAAAACATCTTTTGGTTGGGATGTATTGTAGAGACAAACACCTTCCCATGATTTCAGAAAGACTTTAAGAACTTGTCTGAAACTAACCTAACATGGTGATGATGCTCCTCTCTTGTCTTAGACAGAGAGGCACTCAGGGGCAAAGAAAAATACAGCCTTGTCCTGTGAGGTAACGTCAGTCCTTACACACACACACACATCTGTCCTTTGAGGCATTCAGAAAGGGAGAAGCGAGCGCAACACCTCTTGGAACAAACATTTAGTGCATTCTGGTGGTACCTGTAAGGTTTTGTCAAGAGATGAGTTAAGTTTTCACTGCACCATCATTGCCCCTCCTCAGCATCTTTGAATAGAACAGCGCACAAAATTAGACACACATAATTACACATACACACACTGGAACATATGGTCTCATATGGTCTGTAGTCTGGTTATGTTTCCGCTGATTAGGAAAGGGAGCTGAAATTAAAGGAAGATGAGAAAAAAGGTGGAGAGAAGAACTAAAGTCCAGGGAGAAAAATTAAACCGTTAGAGCTCTTAAGGTTTTTTATTTTTTCCAGGTTTGAAATGGTACCAAGGGAAAGTTTCATGCCAGAGTAATTGTCTTCCTCTTTTGTTAGTCCAGCTTGCTATTTTAATATGTGAACAGCTAAGTGTGTGTACCTGTAAGAGTGTGCACATATCCTTTGTGGGCATGTAGGCTGTAAATGGAGTCCTTGGGCATGTGTCTGTGTATGTGATTTTTGTGTGGCTAGGAGTATTATCCATAACACTGCAGGGCAATTTGAGTCCCTGAAGGGCACTCTGTGTTGTGAAAGAGCAGAAAAGCTCTGCCTTTGCCAAGCTCTCACCTGGACAGCTCTTCAAAGCACTCCTCTCAGAGCAGCCATCCTGGAGCGACTGGCATGGGCAGAAATAGCAGCATGATGGAAGGAGATATGTGGCCAGTTCCAACCAAGGCAACCACTTAAAAAAAATAGGGGGTGGTAATAATGGCAAAACTAGAAATTCATTCAGTGTCACTATCTGCTCTGTACTTAAGATCATTTGAATTAAGTATGTTACAAGATGTTTTAATCATTTCATTAACAAAAGGTTTTTCACTGCAAGTCTTTGCTGCTGTATTGCGACATACGAAATAATGGAGAAGGACTGGAGAGGAAGAAAAAGGGAAGAACCAGGCAGAGGAAGTCTACTTCAGTTGAGAGGTTTGTAATTAGCCAAAGTGATAATTAACCAAATGGGTGATTAATGGACAGGGATAAAATGATTTCAGTGCTATTTAAAGCATGCATGCACAAGCATTTATCAAAATCTCATGCTACACAATACTCAGTAGAAGATAAACTATAAATACATGTGGAACACAGAACAGCATGCTTTACCTCAGAGTAAAGCAAAGATAAGAAGAAGTTCTGATATTCCAGAGCTGCCCTGGTTTAGATGACTCTTGATAGCCAGGGATGGATCACCTCATTAAAGAAACATCCTTTTTTTTTCTTTTTCTTTTTCTTTTTTTTTATCAAATCTGAAAATTAAATATTAAAGCAATGTGATAATGAACTGGTCTGCCTGCCTTACTACTGTCAGAAGACAAGACAGATAAGACACACTTCTATGAGTACAGGCATACAAGCACCATTAGTTGATTTAAAGAAGTGAGTCCTTCTCTTATTCATTATAGAGCACCTCTGCCACCTTCGGTCCCTGCCAAGTGCTAGTGAGTTTTATCAGCACTCACTGTGGGCATATCTCACTCTATTCTCTCCCAGCCTGACGTCCTTATGGAAATAGCCTTCTATTATTTTGGATGCTAGAACGCTGTTATTGTCCTAATTTTATTCTGTGGTTTTCTGTACTTAAACGTGTGTAAGTCTATAATCGTATAATTTGGTGGAGATCTGTTTAGACAGTTACAACAAGTAATAGTTCTCATTATGTAAATCCTCACCTATGGTCATGAGCTGTGGGTACTGACAGAAAGAATAAGATTGCAGATACAAGCAGCGCCTCATCTATGGTCACATGTTACAGATAGTTACCTCATGTATGGTCATGAGCTGTGGGGAGATAATAAAATCATAAACGTATCATAGAGGGTGATCAGGCTCACCCTCAGAGACAGGGTGAGAAGCTTGATCATCTGTGAGGCTCTCAGAGCAGAGCTAGTGCTCCTCCACATCAGAAGGAGACAGTAGAGGTGGTTTGGGCATTTCACTACGATGCCTTCTAGACACCTCCCAGGTGAGGTGTTTCTGGCATGTCTTACTGGGAGGAGCCCAGGAGGACAGCTCCATGATACAGTGGAGATCTTATGTATCAGTCCTGGACTGGGAATGCCTTGGTATCTCCAGGAAGAACTGGAGGAGGTGGCTGGGAGAGATTGGCCTGGGCATTTCTGCATAGACTACTGCCCTACTGACCCAGACCCAGATACATGGCAGATAATGAATAGATGGATGGATAAACAGGGCCTCTCAATTTGGTGGTCTATTTAAGCTGCGAATATCTGCGTCTGATTTGTCGGTGCCAGTGCTCCTCTGCTGTTTTAACCTCTCCAACATCCCCATCCAACCCATGTGGTCTATGTGGTATAATTTCTTATCAGCCCTGAATTTACATTTATTCATTTTAAAAAACAAAGTACACAGTAATTTTCCCAACTTTTGTGATAAATGAAGTATTTCTCCTTCTTCATCTTCATAGATCAAGCCATTAAATCAACTAATGGTTTGATCTCCGGCTGCCCCAGTCTGCATGTCAAAGTATCCTTGGGCAAGATACTTAACCCCGAGATGCATCGGCATGTGTGTGTGTGTGTGTGTGTGTGTGTGTGTGTGTGTGTGTGTGTGT
>JAVDPK010057804.1:0-19712 GCA_034780415.1 Cichlasoma orientale
TCTATTATTAGATTCAATTGGCTTCTCTCAAAATGTAAAGGAGCCCACCCACCACTTTAATCATACTCTGGATCTTGCCCTGATATATGGCATAAAAACTGAAGACTTGACAGTATTCCCTGAAAGCCCCCTCCTGTCATTTCTTATTAACATTTACATTTACTTGAATGGATTACACAGCAGTGGTTCACCCACCATACAGCTGAAGGAAACTACCCATAATGGCCAATGTTATATATTTTTTGTACCAGGCTGTAGCCTTGCTTTTCAGTGCTTTATTGGATATTTAGAACCGAGATAGGTCTGTATGAAGAGCATTCTTCAGATGGTTTCCCCTTTTTCAGCACCAAGGAAATATTAGCCTCCATAAGAGATGGAGGGAGAGCCCCAGCCAGAAACGAAGAGTTCAGCATATCAAATAAAGGGTTGACTAGGATGGAATTAAAGTTTTTATAAAATTCAGCATTAAAACCGTCAGGGCCTCGGGCTTTGTTGTTGGGGAGTAATTAGATCCAATTTCTAATTTCACTCAGAGTCAATGGTTTGCACAGGCTGTCCCTTTGCTCAGCTGAAATTTTAGGTATCTCCACCTTAGCGAAGAAATCATAGTCATATCTTGCTCTGAAGACGGGTTAAAATGTGAGGTGTATAACTGCTTGTAAAGTGATTTTAAAGTGTCATTGATTACTTTATTGTTATAATTGTGTATGCCGGATGAATTTTTGATATATGAGATATTCCGAGTTGGGGCCTTGTTTCTAAGAAGATTGGCCAGATACCGATTAGGCTTATTAGCAAACTCATACATCTTCTGCCTTATGAAAAATATAGATTTTTCAGCGTTCTTCATCAGTAAAGCCTCCAAAGCAGTCTTAACAATTTGCATTTCATTACTTAATTCTTCTGTTGGATATGAATTGTATTTGGTCTGAAGCTCATGCAGTTCTAATTTGAGTTTTCTTTGTTCTGCCCTACTATTCCTTTTAAGTCCAGCAGTATAAGATATTATCAGCCCACGAGCATAAGCTTTCATGGTGTCCCATAGTAAACCAGGAGACGCATCAGGAGCCTTGTTCTCCTGCACTGTATCTCTACAGTCGGATTGGTGAAAAAAAGGTTTGCAAACCCACTACGTCTGATATGCTGATCCTCCAGCTGCAGTTTGATCTACTGTGACTCCAAAAGGAGGTGCAGAGGTCAGCATGATCTACACAGACACAGTCTCGTGGAAACCTGCACTATATTTTGCACATTATCTCTAAGTCCTGATGTACACAGGGGTGGCAAAGTCATTTAGTTCATGGGTTGCATGCGATCCAGTTTAAAATGGGCCCACTGCATAATAATGGACATGATCTTTAACAGTCAGAAAACATTCACGTCCTCATTTAATGAGCGACTCATTTACAAAAAGATGAACAGCCTGAGATGTTTTAAGAAAAATAAGAGCAACAATATATCCCAGTTTTTCCACGTTTATTAAGTTTACTGTGTTACACTATTGTGGATAGCTGCACAAGCTCCTGTAGCATGTGGCGAATCCAGTGAAGTGTCCATCTGAGCCAGCCTTGCATCGGCATAGCAACCGCTACCAGCAGGCTAATGTGACGCTGGCCAACCGAGTAATAAGTCCCAGCAGACCTGAACGCAACCTGCCCGTGAGCCTGAGTTGAGGGTG
Source organism: Cichlasoma orientale (assembly GCA_034780415.1). NCBI lineage: Eukaryota > Metazoa > Chordata > Actinopteri > Cichliformes > Cichlidae > Cichlasoma > Cichlasoma orientale. The sequence goes on from JAVDPK010057804.1 coordinate 1,679, forward strand.
AAAGAATCCTCGATTACGGACAAATCTGTGCACAGATCCTGCGTGCAAGAAGTGTAGCAAAAGTCACGTGTGTAAAGCGAGCCAGTTGTAAAGCTGGGTGACCTATAACTGACGATCTGTGTGTGTTTTCAGGGACTCAAGCAAAACTTTAACACTTTTCAACCATTAATATCTGCGCTGCAGATTTCTTTGCACATTTACAAATCTGATTACAGACACGGCTCTGAACACAAACACACAGATCAAAATACAGATCGCGATACACACGTGGATCCAGTTATGGACAGATTCACTTACACACACAAATCTCCACACACGTGGATCTAGTTACGGACAGATTCACTTTCGCACACACAAAACTTTTGCTACAACAATAGCCCCATACTCATCTTACTAAGTCATCGTTCTCATTTGTCCTCAGCTTATAGTCAGCTTGCTCTCTAGTGGTCAGCCTACCCCACTACACAGTCTATCCCCAGCTTCACTGCGGATTAGATGGATTAGATATTTAGTGAAATCTCTCCATGCTGCTGTAAATAGACAGATGGATTTGACCTCCTTGCTCAACCAACCTGCATACTCACCAGCCTCTCTATGCGATGCCAGGCCACAGCATGATTGAATACAGCAGAACACAGGCAGATCTTTGTTTAATTCCAAAAGATTATTTCTATTCGCCTATTGATTCTTCTTGTTTTACTTTTGTTTATTCAATATTGTTCAGTTTTATTTACTGACATAATGCTTTTACAGTGTTTGTGAAATGTAATATTTTAGAAAAAGTTATAGGAGAGCAAAAGTTTCTCATGACGGTCTAAGCAGTCATATTTAGGTACATTGTTTTTACTGAGTTGTTAAAGAAATGTACTTAAGACCCAGCCACACTCAAGACGAAAACTGGTTCATCCCAAGGACAAAACTTCCAAACACAAGCTAAGTAACAAGTTTGGCTGAGTGTGTCCTTTTGACTGGTAATGTAAGTTAACTTCTGGTTCCAAAAACACAATATACGTCACCAATAGGTGACATTGCAGTAGCTATGTCCATCTGTTATACTGTCTATGCTTAAGCCTTCAGGTCATGGTGGGTTAAGTTGGGGGGGGGGGGGGGTACTTAACGGGGGGGAGACTGGGTCTGTGCAGGGCCCCCTGTTGTGAGGATGAAAACATTTTCAGAGCAAAGGCAGATTAGTGCCTCCACTGCAGCCCGACCTTATTGTACACACGACTGTTGCTGTTAGAAAATTTGGGGCCTCGGTTTAGGGATGTTTTGGAATCAACAAAACTGTTGATCTCCTCTTGTGGAAAATCCGATAAAGTAATTCCAATAAATATGCAATCCAGTGTCAACATCTGCGGTAACATTTGAATTCAACAAAAGACAAATGCCACCAATCAGACAGCAATCCCCAAACAAAGGCAGTATACATTGTGTGCATGGTGACTAAAGCATGTGTGTAAATCTACATTTGTTGACATTGTCAAAAAAGCATCTAAACTATATGTGTCTATTAAGGAAACACAAAATACTTGGTTTCCCTTGTGTATCTCTTTAAATATTGGATTACATTTTATTGCAAATTTCTACTAAAGTGTTTGGTAGCATATTTTAGTTTTTTAGACTTTAGCATGTAGCTAAAATGCAACCTCACCATAAGTTGTTCTCTGTCTACCAGAACAGAAATTCTATGGTGCTTGGTGGGATTGGGTCTGTGAAGTCCTGTCCAGGTTGCTGCCACTTCTCAAACTTTTGGGTTGAGCACTGAAAAGAGAAAACCAATCAATCAATCAATCAAATCTTTATTTCAAACAAGTATGTTAATACACATAAAAAACACGTTCACGTGCAATCAGTTTTTGTTTGAAAAGGAATAGGAAGAAGCAAATGCTTATTAATTCCTATCTCTAACTTGATCATGCTATATATCTGTTGTGATTATACACAACAATATACGGTATATTTATATATATATATATATACATACACATACATATATACACATAAGTGTTATTTTATATAATTTTTTAAACAGATTTATATTGGTATATGTTTTCAAATTCTCTTCTAAATTGTTCCACAAATTCACTCCGCAGACCGCTCTGTACATGCTTCTCATTGTTGTCCTTAATTTATGTTTTTTTAAATGTAGGTCTTTCCTCAGTTCACAACCCCCTTCTCATTTTTTAATACTTTCTGGTAACATATTAGTCCTTGCTTTGTACAGTGTTTGACCAGTTTTAAATTTTACCAGATCCATAAATTTCAACACGTTTGACCTTAAAAATAAAGTGTTTGTATTCTCCACATATTCGACATTATTAACTATCCTTATTGCCGCTGACCCGCCTTCCCTGCCCTGCTGTTGGATGTAGGAGACCAGGGTGCTCAATGAGCCAGTTGTTAGCTGTCTCTCTTCCTCCGGGGCTAGTCTTCTACCTCCTGGTCATATGTATTCTGACCCTTCCCCTCCGGCGTCATCAGACACGGGCACAGAGGCAGGTTCAGGCCGAGGCCTGGCGTCACCAGACGCGGGCGCAGAGGCAGGTTCAGGCCGAGGTCCGGCGTCATCAGACGCATGCGGAGAGGCAGGTTCAGGCCGAGGTCCGGGGTCACCAGACGCGGGCGCAGAGGCAGGTTCAGGCCGAGGTCCGGCATCATCAGACACAGGCGGAGAGGCAGGTTCAGGCCAAGGTCCAGGGTCACCAGACGTAGGCGCAGAGGCAAGTTCAGGCCGAGGCCCGGCATCACCAGACACGGGCGCAGAGACAAATTCCGGCCGAGGTTTGGTGTCTCCAGACATGGGGGCAGAGGTAAGTTCAGGCTGGGGTCTGGCGTCACCAGATGGGCAAAATGGTGAAAAAAGTTTTTTTTTCTAGTGGTGGAAAGCTCAGCAATGCTCAGACCGCCGCTCCAGCTCTCACCCCACAAGGCTGTGTGCTCAGTCCTCTCCTGTACACTCTCTTCACCTACGACTGTGTCCCCTCCCAGAGCAACACCTACATCGTCAAGTTTGTTGATGACACCACTGTCATTGGGCTTGATTACTAGGGGAGAGGAAGCAGCTTACATGGAAGAGGTGGCCCAGCTGGTGTCCTGGTGCCAGGAAAGTAATCTCTCCTTAAATACAGAGAAGACTAAGGAGATGATTATTTTCCCGAGGAATAGGAGAGACCAGCATGCTCCATTATCCATCAACGGGACTCAGGTGGAGGGGGTGAAGACCTTCAAATTCCTCGGCACTCACAGTGAAGATCTCAGCTGGACCTACAACACAGCGCAGATTGTCAAGAAGGCTCAACAGAGACTCTTCTTCTTAATGAAGCTGAGTAAATTTGGATTATCCCCCAAGCTCCTCAGCAACTTTTACAGATGCACTGTGGAGAGCATCCTGACAAACTCCATCACAGTGTGGTATGGAAACTGCACCACTCAGGACAGGAAGGCTCTCAAGCATGTCATCAAAGCAGCACAATTCATCTGTGGAGCTGCCTTCCCATCACTACAGGACACTTATAATACCCGGGTAATAAAGAGAGCAGACAACATCATCAAAGACCGCACCCACCCACAGCACACACTGTTCACACTCCTGCCATCTGGCAGACATTACAGGAGTGTAAAAGCAAGAACGACCAGACTAAAAAACAGTTTCTATCCACAGGCCATCAGGCTACTGAACCACTGACTGATTATTAAACTGTGATTACCTGCCCTTTTTTTTTCATCTGTATATATTGCACTTGCTTTATTATTTATTTATTTTTATTTTTTTTCTATATACTTGTTCTTTCATTTTGTTTTAACTTAGTTATTTATTTCAATTGTGTGTAGGGCAGTTGCAAGTAAGAATTTCATTGCTCAGCATAACCACTGTGTTTTGTGGAGTATATGACAATAAACATCTTGAATCTTGACACGTGACACATAAAACAAAGCAAAAATCACAAGAAAACTATTAGAAGGCCGGTGAAACAATGTAAGACCTATATAAATAGTATGTGCAAGAACAGTTTAAAATTGTATTATCTTGCTTCATCAACTCAATGTATTTGAATTCAAGCTTGTGAAACAGATTTTACTGAGCATAAAATAGCCATTTCGTTTTTTTATAAAACATAGTTAGCACAAAAAAATTGTCTCGTGATAAAGTGTTGGATGATAAAGTCATTAAAACAAATAAAATCAAAAGAACAACAATAACAATAACGTGATCTGCTGTAACAGGCTGTCATTCGTACAGTGCCAGGACAAAAAAAGTGGACCAAACTGCATGTGAGAAGGCTATATGGGGCATGCAACAATATATATATATATTTTTTTTTTGATTAATTTGAATCGTGTCAATAACCTACACTTATTTATATTAAGCTCTGTGCTTTTGTGAATTGCCACCCTATTGTGGTGGAGGGGTTTGTGTGTCCCAGTGAACCCAGGAGCTATGTTGTCTGGGGGCTTGTCCCCCTGGTAGGGTCTCCCATGGCAAATTGGTCCTGGGTGAGGGGCCGGACAAAGAGCGGTTCAGAAGACCCCCATGGAAATACCAACAAGGGAACTGTTTACCCTGCCCGGGATAGGGTTCCCGGGGCCCCACCCTGGAGCCAGGCCTGGGGAGGGAGCTCGAGGGAGAACGTCTGGCGGCTGGGCCTTAGCCCGTGGTGCCCGGCCCTGCGCAGCCCGATAAGATGACATGGGCCTGCCCTCCTGTAGGCCCACCACTAGCAGGACACGCCGTATGGGTCAGGTGCAGTGTGTGTTGGGCGGAGGCCAAGGGCGGAGACCATGGCAAACCAATCCCCGGCTATCGAGACTGGCTACTGGAACATGGAATTTCACTTCTCTGGTGGGGAAGGAGCCTGAGCTAGCGCGTGAGGTTGAGAGATACCAGCTAGATATAGTTGGGCTCACCTTAATGCATGGCCTGGGCTCTGGAATCAGTCTCCTGGAGAGGGGCTGGACTCTGTTCCAGTCTGGACTTGCCCTCGGTGAGAGGTGGCGAGCTGGGGTGGGTATTCTCATATCCCCCCGCCTTGCTGTCTGTACGTCGGAGTTTTCACCACTAGAAGAGAGGGTTGTTTCCCCGCGCCATCGGGCTGGGTAACAGGTCCTGACTGTAGTTTGCTTTTATGTGCCGAATGAAAGTTCGGAGTACCCATCCTTTTTGGAGTTCCTGGGCGGGGTGCTCGAGGGTTGACTCCATCGTCCTGCTGGGAGACTTTAATGCTCTCATGGGCAAGGACAGTGAGACCTGGAGGGGCGTGATTGGGAGGAATGGCCTGCCCAATCTGAACCCGAATGGTGTCTTGTTATTGGACTTCTCTGCAAACCACAGTTTGTCCATAATGAACACCATGTTCGAACATAAGGATGTCAATAGGGAATTAATGAAGTACAAATACTTTGTTACTTTACTTAAGTAGATTTTTCAGGTATCTGTACTTTACTTGAGCATTTATTTTTTGGACTACTTTTTACTTTTACTCCCTACATTTTCAGACAAATATCTGTACTTTCTACTTCTTACATTTTCAAAACAAGATCATTACTTTAGGTTTAACGCGTCTGAGGAATGTTTGCATTTCCAGTCAGTGCTACTTAAGTACAGAATGTCAGTACTTTTGCCACCTCTGCTGGCAGGCCAAGCGGAAAGCTGCTCGAGTGGTGGCTGAAGCAAAAACTCGCTTGTGGTTCGGTGTGAGTTCGGTGAGGCTATGGAAAAAGACCTACGGACAGCACTGAAGCGATTTTGGCAAACCATCAGGCGACTCAGGATGGGAAAGCGGGTCTCTACTCACACTGTTTACAGCGCGGGTGTAGTGCTGCTGACTTCAGCTGAGGCTATAGTCGGGCCATGAAAGGAATACTTCGAGGAACTCCTTAATCCCACTGACATGCCTTCCGTAGTGGAAACAGAGTCTAGGGATGAGGGGGGACGCCCATCACTGGGGGTGAGGTCACTGAGGTGGTTAAACAACTCTTTGGTGGCAGGCTTCCTGGGGTGGACAAGATTCGCCCTAAGTTCCTGAAGGCTCTGGATGTTGTAGGGCTCTCTTGGTTGACATACCTCTGCAACATCATGTGGAGATCAGGGGCAGTGCCACTGGATTGGCAGACCAGGGTGGTGGTCCTCATCTTTAAGAAGGGAGACCGGAGGGTGTGCTCCAACTTTCGGGGAATCTATGCCAGGGTGCTGGAAAAGGAGAGTCCATCCCTTAGTCAAACCCCGGATCCAAGAGGAACAATGCAGTTTTTGTCCAGGTCGTGGAACGTTGGACCAGCTCTTTATCCTTTCAAGGATATTCGAGTGTGCGTGGGAGTTTGCCCATCCAGTCTACATGTGTTTTGTGGACTTGGAGAAGGCATTTGACCACGTCCCTCAGGGTATCCTGTGGGACAGGGGTCACCAACCTTTTTGACACTGAAAGCTACTTCAAGGGTACCGAGTAATACGAGGAGCTACTTGTTTGATACAACTTACAGAGTAACAAAGTTACACAGTTCACCTTAATTAATGGCAATATTAATAATAAAAATTCAAACAGTTCCTGAAAGCTCGGACAGTGCAAATCGCAGCTATATAGCGGTATTACAGTATTTGTCGGCGGAAGTCGGCGAACGGCGGCACCTTTGAAGTATGTTCTGTCGCCGGCAACAGGTTCAGTATTAAAATCAATTTTGTCTTGCGGGTGACACACATGGTCCATGCGGGCGACCAGGTGCCTGCGGGCACCGTGTTGGCTACCCCTGCTGTGGGAGGTCCTGCGGGAGTATGGGATGTCTGGCCCATTGTTGCTGGCTATTCAGTCCCTGTACAACCATAGTAAGAGCTTTGTCCATATAGCCGGCAATAAGTTGGACTCGTTTCCTGTGCATGTTGGACTTCGCCAGGGCTGCCCTTTGTCACCAATTCTATTCATAATTTTTATGGGCAGAATTTCTAGGTGTAGCCAGGTGGCGGAAGGCTTCATCAGGTGGTGGCTTCCAGCTTGCAGTGTAATGGTTCGCAGCCAAGTGTGAAGCGGCTGGCATGAGAATCAGCACCTTTAAGTCTGAGGCCATTGTCCTCAGCCAGAAAAGGGTGGTGTGCCCTCTCCAGCTCAGGGACGAGTTCCTGCCCCAGGTGGAGGAGTTTAAGTATCTCGGGGTCTTGTTCACGAGTAAAGGGTGAAGGGAGCAGGAGATTGACAGACGGATTGGGGCTGCATCTGCAGTGATGCGGACGCTGCACCGGTCTGTCGTGGTGAAGAGGGAGCTGAGTTAAGGTGGCTCGGGCATCTGACTAGGATGCCTCCTGGGCACCTCTTGGGTGAGGTGTTCCGGGCATGTCCTACCGGGAGGAGGCCCCGGGGTAGACCCAGGACATGCTGGAGAGATTAAATTTCTCGGCTGGCCTGGGAACGCCTTGGGGTCCCTCCGGATTAGCTGGTGGAGGTGGCTAGGGAGAGGGAAAGCCTGGGCTTCTCTGCTTCTACTGCTGTCAGTAATGCATTAATCTGACTATTTTTTTTTCAGTAACGAGTAATCTAATATGTTACTATTTGCAGTCCAGTAATCAGATTAAAGTTACTTATCCAAGTCACTGTGCTTTACTATTTTTGTCATTTTCCTTAGTAAAAAGATATATTTTTGCTTTCTTCTTGCATCTAGGGGAGTGACGTTTGGCCGATGCAACAATTTAGCCACGTTTTCAGCATGAGGACAATAATAGCACACAGCGACACAAACGTAAACAATGAAGGGAGGAGAGAGATGCGCATTTTCTAGCTGGAAATACAGGCACTATTTTGAGATAGTGTCAGCTAAAGATGACAACATCAAACATTTGGAGTTGCAGCACGGCATAGTCAAACTTACAAGCAAGTCCCACCAGGTGATGCGAAGCAGAGCTGCAGCTAATGCAGGAGCCCCCCAGCAGCCAAAAAGTGATCGTCTGCCAAAAAGCGATTTTCAGTATTTGGCAAAAAAAAATTATTGCCTCTATATAAACGGCTGTAAATGACTTGTTGGCCTATAATTCGTGAAACGTGTCATCTCTCTCATGAATGATATCAAGTCATTTTGAGTGAGAAACAGCATTTTTATCACAAGGTAGAAGCTGCAATCAGTTTTTGGCACAGTGACCGGCAGCTGTTGAATGTAACTAATAAAGTAACTTGTAATCGAACTTATTTACTTCTAAAATTAAGTAATAAGTGAAGTCACTAAGTTACTTTTTAAAGGAGTAATTAGTTTATCAGATTACTTTTTCAAGGTAACTATGCCATCGCAATGTCTCACATTGTGTTATGAAACATTATAATCCATTTCTGGACTAAATAAACAAGCAAATATCTAATATCCCAGTCTGACATCCTGATGCCAGCCTATGTTGCTCGTGTTGGAGTACTGAACAGAATTTAACTGTCACCCTGTGGTCCATAATATGTGAGAACATGTCGCAAGTAGTGTAAGTTCCTAAAAATGCACTTTTTTTTAAGAACAAAGACATATTTTTAGTAACAACTCATTATAATCATTGAACTCACATATTTGTCAGTCTAGCATGTCCTGTGCTGGTAGCCACTGTGGAGACATATTTCATTAGCAGTTTCCTATATGTCAGCACTGAGTCAAACTGTGTGTAAGAGCAGTATACCACCAGTAGAGGGTGTAGCTACACTCTCGACCTCTATGTGTGTTCCTCGCTCTCCTCTGACTTGGGATTTCATGCCCTGTGCTTACATAATGACTCACTGTGAGTATGCTTGCACACATGTAGTGCATGTTCCTCTCTCTAACCTGAGGGGACTGTCACCCAGCATCAGAACTGGGTTTGTGGGTTCCACTGCCTATGATTATGCACACAAAAGCGCGCACACACACACACACACACACACACACACACACACGCTTATTGACAGTTCTACATGTGGAATCCGTAAGACAGCATAAAAGGTGTCTGATATATTTCAATAAAATGCATTTTATTTTAAACATTGATATATACAACAAACAGTGCTCTTCAAAAAAATCACATTAATAATCAGCTGAATAAAATTAAGATGAGATTAGATATATTTTGTTTATCCCAAAATTATGAAATCCCATTGTTACAGTAGCTCAAATTAAGGTAAACACAACCTATACCAGTTTAGATAAAGTAGCTATAAAATTGCACACAATATAACAAGTCAAACAAAGGGAAACAAGATAAGCTATTCAAAAGAAATTAACAAAATTAAATAGGAAAATTGAAATAAAATAAAGGAGCTCAATAAATAAAAATAACAGAATGCTGCTATATTGACACCAATATAAAATGATTTAGCAATTTACAAACAGATGTTTCAAACATGTAACCCAACACCAAAACAGAGGTTAATTCTTTTTCTGCTTGTGTAACACTGTTAATAATGAATATTTAATAATAAATCATGTTATTGTCCATCCATCCATTTTCTTCCGCTTATGCGGGGCCAGGTCGTGGGGACAGCACCCTAAGCAGAGAAGCCCAGACCTCCCTCTCCCTAGCCACCTACTCTAGCTCATCCGGGAAGGCACCAAGGCATTCCCAGGCCAGCCGAGAGATATAATCTTTCCAACATGTCCCGGGTCTGCCCCAGGGCCTCATTCCGGTAGGAGATCGGTTGCAGCAGATGACTGCCCCTCCTTGAGCCTGTTTCTGCATGAGGTTTCTTCCTGTTAAAAGGGAATTTTTCCTTTTCATTGTAGGATCTTTACCTTACAGTGTGCCTTGAGGCAACTCTTTGATGTGATTTGGTACTATATAAATAAAATTGAACTGATTTGAAAATTGAATTGAATTGATTTATAGGAACACCTCACCCAAAAGGCACCCAAGAGGCATCCTGGTCAGATGCCTGCACCACCTCAACTGGCTCCTTTCGATGTGGAGGAGCAGCAGATTTAATCTGAGCCCCTCCCGAATGGCTGGAGTCCTCAACCTTTAAGGAAGAGTACAGCTACCCTTCGGAGGAAGCTCATTTCCACTGCTTGTGTCTGAAATCTTGGTGGTCACTACCCAAAGCTTGTGACCACAGGTGAGGGTAGGGATGTAGACTGACTGGTAAATTGACAGCTTCACTTTCACGCTCAGCTCTCTCCTCACAATGATAAACCAGTGCAGTGCCCGCATCACTGCAGATGCCGGCCCAAACCGTCTGTCAATCTCCCGCTCCCATCTCCCCTCACTCTTGAACAATTGGGGGAGCAACACGTCCCTGCACCAGAGTGGGCACTCCACCCTTTTCTGGCTGAGGACCATTGCCTTAGACTAGAGGTGCTAATTTCGCTTTATACTCGGCTCCAAACCTTTCCAGTGTGAGCTGGAGGCCTACACCTGATAAAGCCAAGAGGACTATCATCAACAAAAAGCAGAGATGAGATTCTGAGGCCACCTTCCGCTCCTTGGCTATGCCTAGAAATTCTGTCCATAAACATATTATCATCATACAATTAGATCTAGTTTTTGGACAGTGGCACGTTTTCTCATTTTTGGCTCTATACACCAATGCAGTGTACTTTAAATCAAATATTAAAGATATGATTGAAGGGGAGACTTTCAACTTTAACTCAAAGGTTTAACAAAAGCACTGCATTAAAAGTTTAGCAGTTGCATTAATTTTTTTAACCCGTCAGCCTAAAAAGGCTGATGGGGTATTGTTGTCACCCTGTGTGGCTAATTTCTAGATGCATCTAAAAAATTTCAGACGAGTTCTCAGCAGCCTTGACCTGAAGGTAGAGGTCGGAAGTCAAGGTTGCTGACAATATTGTGAACACGATAACTTGAAAATGATGTCACCTAGGATTTTCAAATTGATAGGTGCATGGACTAAAAATCTTAGCAACCTTGGTGTCAAGGTGAATGCAGTAACTGGAGAAAACTGTCACCTAGAATTTTAAATTTAGGGCCATAGATTCATCTAGTAAAAATCTCACAGGACTTAGTTCTTACCATAATAATGCCATGAAAGTGACAGTATTCTCAGTGGTTTATATTTATTATAATTTTAACATTTCTCACCTTTCTTCTTTTGCTCTTCTGTTCTCTCTTTTCTTCTTTTTTTCCCCTTTTGTGATCAATGGAAATGTGAGGAGGAAGAGGAAAATTCTCTGGCTCTTCTCCCTAATGCATCTACAAATAAATTTTAAAAAAAAGCACTTTATTTTTATTGGAGATGATTTTTCATGCACAGTCATTAGTGTATCCCTATGCCTAATTAAAAGTAGTGAACCATTTACATTATACAACCCAAACATATTAGAATAACACCATCACATACAGGGTGCATACAATGTTGCTGTATAACTGGTGAATTTTGCTCCTTAGGCCTCATTCATAAAGTCCCAGAGAAGATATCACCCATATGACTGAATGACTATATTAGAAAATTATTTTAACACAAAAGGAATCAGTTAAAAGAAGATCCTGCTATCAAAATATAGGTAAATAGAAGACGTTCCATATGTTGTAACCTGCTTTGATCAGCTACCAACACGATGATATGACCCTTCAAAGTTTACAAGGGCTACTCTATTGTGAAAAAAATCATAATCACGATTATTTTGGTCAATATTGAAATCACGTTTATTTAACACAATTACTCATTGACTTTGCAAACACTGGATTTATTGCATTTAAAGAGCAGTGAATGCTTTGAAATCAAGTGCATTTCTACAATCCCTTAACAGATGTGCATATATCAATAACAGAGGCGCTGATTAGGCACCCTGTGCTCCTTCACCTCCCCTCCTCCCGTCGCCCCTCCTACACACACACACACACACACACACACACACAAACACACAAGCCGCTCGATCGTGATGGTTTTCATTTGAATCGTGCTACCATCTGACGACAGGTAGCTAAAAATGGAGAGGCAAAAAAAAAAGCTCTCCGGGGCACAAATGGAGGAGGGAGAAGGAATAAAATGTTCACGTCCAGCATGGCAACATGGTAGAATGTTCACGATTAAAGTGGCAACGTGGCAGAATGTTCACGTCCAACATGGCATAATGAAAAAAAGCTTTTCAAAGAGGTTTAAAGACAGTAAGTTTTGTCAATGTATCAAGAGGAGGATTTTAAATACTCAGGTTAGTTTAAGTTACTAAGAGTAAAAGAACAGGTCACTGTTCTGCAACTGTGTGCTGTAGTTACAATATAACAGATCATAATGAAAAATAAGGGAACTTGTAATAATTTGTTTAACTAGATGGTGAATTATACCCATCCATCCATCCATCCATCCATCCATCCATTCTCTTCTGCTTATCCGGGGCCGGGTCGCGGGGCAGCAGCCTAAGCAGAGAAGCCCAGACCTCCCTCTCCCCAGCCACCTCCACCAACTCATCCGGAGGGACCCCAAGGCGTTCCAGGCCAGCCGAGAGATATAATCTCTCCAGCGTGTCCTGGGTCTACCACGGGGCCTCCTCCCGGTGGGACACGCCTGGAAAACCTCACCCAAGAGGCGGCCAGGAAGCATCCTAATTAGATGCCCGAGCCACCTCAACTGGCTCCTCTCGATGTGGAGGACAGCGGCTCTACTCTGAGCCCCTACCAAATGGCTACACTCCTCACCCTATCTCATAGAGAGAGGCCAGCCACCCTTCAGTGCAAACTAATTTCAGCCGCATGTATTCGCGATCTTATTCTTTCGGTCACTACCCAAAGCTCATGACCATAGGTGAGGGTAGGAACGTAGATCAACCGGTAAATTGAGAGCTTTGCATCTGCTTAGCTCCCTCTTCACCACAACAGACCGGTGGAGCGTCCACCTTACTGCAGACGCAGCCCCCATCCGTCTGTCGATCTCCCGCTCCCTTCTCCCATCACTCGTGAACATGATCCCAAGACACTTGAACTCCTCCACCTGAGGCAGGAACTCGTCCCTGAGCCAGAGAGGGCACTCCACCCTTTTCTGGCTGAGGACCATGGCCTCAGACTTAGAGGTGCTGATTCTCATCTGATCAAGCCAACGGGACCACTTCATCTGCAAAAAGTAGAGACGAGACCCTGAGGCCACCCAGGGAGAAGCCTTCCGCCACCTGGCTACGCCTAGAAATTCTGTCCATAAAAATTATGAACAGAATCGGTGAGAAATTGCAGCTGGCTATACAGACCAAGCTCTCACTGCGGTTGTACAGGGACTGGATGGCCTGCAACAACGAGCCAGACACCCCATACTCCCGCAGGACCTCCCACAAGATACCCCGAGGGACGCAGTCGAATGCCTTCTCCAAGTTCACAAAACACATGTAGACTGTTTGGGCATCCTCAAGATGAATATCCTCGAGAGGATAAAGAGCTGGTCCAGCGTGCCACGAAAACCGCATTGTTCCTCTTGGATCTAAGGTTCAACTAACGGGCGGACCCTTTTTTCCAGCACCCTGGCATAGACCTTACCAGGGAGGCTGAGGAGTGTGATCCCCCGAAAGTTGGAGCACACCCTCCGGTCTCCCTTCTTAAAGATGGGGACCACCACCCCGGTCTGCTAATCCAGTGGCACTGCCCCAGATCTCCACGCAATGTTGCAGAGGTGTGTCAACCAAGACAGCCCTACAACATCCAGAGCCTTCAGGAACTCAGGGCGAATCTCGTCCACCCCAGGGGCCTTGCCACCAAAGAGTTGTTTAACCACCTCAGTGACTTCACCCCTGGGTGATGGGCGAGTCATCCCCTCCGTCCCCAGACTGCTTCCACTACAGAAGGCATGTCAGTGGGATTCAGGAAGTCTTCGAAGTATTCCTTCCACCGCCCGACTATAGCCTCAGTTGAAGTCAGCAGCACTCCACCCACACTGAAAACCGTGTGAGTGGAACACCGCTTTCCCATCCTGAGTCGTCTGACGGTTTGCCAGAATTGCTTCGATGCCGTCCAAAAGTCTTTTTCTATAGCCTCACTAAACTCCTCCCACACCAGAGTTTTTGCTTCAGCCACTGCCCGAGTTGCGTTCCGCTTGGCCTGCTGATACCTGTCAGCTGTCTCTGGAGTCCCACAGGCTAACCAAGCCTGATAAGACTCCTTCTTCAGCTTGATGGCTCCCTTCACCTCCGGTGACCACCATCTGGTTTGGAGGTTACCAACATGACAGGTACCAACCACCTCGCAGCCGGAGCTCTGAGCAGCAGCCTCAACAATGGAGGTGCGGAACATTATCCATTCGGACTCTATGTCCTCAGCCTCCTTCGGAATGCTGTCGAAGTTCTGCCGGAGGTGAGAGTTGAAGATCTTGCAGACTGGGGCTTCTGCCAGGCATTCCCAGTGCACCCTCACAACACGTTTAGGTGCGCCAGGTCTTCCCCCGCCACCTGATCCAACTCACCACCAGGTGGTGATCAGTTGACAGCTCAGGTCCTCTCTTCACCCGAGTGTCCAGAACATACGGCCGCAGATCTGGTGATACGATTACAAAATTGATCATCGACCTGCGACCTAGGGTGTACTTATGGACATCCTTACGTTCGAACATGGTGTTCATTATGGACAAACTGTGGTTTGCACAGACGTCCAATAACAAAACACCATCTGGGTTCAGATCGTCCAGGCCTTTCCTCCCAATCACACCCCTCCAGGTCTCACTGTTATTGCCCACGTGAGCGTTGAAGTCTCCCAGTAAGACGATGGAGTCACTGGATGGAGCACTCTCAAGCACCCCACCCAGTGACTGCAAGAAGGGTGTGTACTCTGAACTGTAATTTGGTGCATAAGCGCTAACAACAGTCAGGACCTGTTCCCCGGCCCGAAGGCGCAGGGAAACAACCCTCTCGTCCACCGGTAAAAACGCCAACATACAGGCGGCAAGCCGGGGAGATATGAGAATACCCACCCCAGCTTGCCGCCTCTCACCCAGGGCAACTCCAGACTGGAACAGAGTCCAGCCCCTCTCCAGGAGACTGGTTCCAGAGCCCAGGCCATGCATCAAGGTGAGCCCAACTATATCTAGCTGGTATCTCTCAACCTCACGCACTAGCTCAGGCTCCTTCCCCACCAGAGAGGTGACATTCCATGTCCCAATAGCCAGTCTCGATAGCCAGTCACCTCCTGCGGGCGGGCCCATGTCATCTCTTCAGGCTGCGCCCAGCTGGGCACCTCGGGCTAATGCCCGGCCACCAGACACTCTCCCTTGAGCTCCCTCCCCAGGCCTGGCTTCAGGGTGGGGTCCCGGTAACCCTATCCCGGGCAGGGTAAACAGTTCCCTTGTTATTATTTCCACGGGGGTCTTCTGAACCACTTTTTGTCTGGCCCCTACCCCAGGACCTATTTGCCATGGGAGACCCTACCAGGAGGACAAGCCCCCGGACAACATAGCTCCTGGGATCACTGGGACACACAAACTCCTCCACCACAAAAAGGTGGCGATTCATGGAGGAGTGAATCGCCACCTTATAAATACATTTATTATTAGATTATAGAAGAAATTATAGAAATTATAAATAAAAAAATATAGAAATGATAGAAGAAAGCCTGTAATAGAAGTCTTGTATTATATAAGTCCATGAAAAAGTGAGATCTGCACACATGAACACAGTAAACCTTGAGAGGATGCATTGTGTGTGTGTGTGTGGGGGGGGGGGGGGGGCTAAAATGTGTCCGCATACACTTCAGAAAGTATATAGCTGCGCCCCTGCTTTGCATCCCACGAAGACCGCAAAGGCCGGAAGTGAGTGGGTGTGAAATTGGACGGTCTAGCCTTTATATCTGCATCGCCTGCCCTTACCTCAGCTTCGCTCATGTCGCCTAGCAACCATGACAATATGAAGCACAGCTGTGGAAAAGAAGCTGTTAAAATGGAGCCAAACTTTTGCTCCTTTTTTGTGGTTTAATTAATGCCATCTTTAATTCAAAATAAGCTGTTAAAACAAGCATAACACATTTCAACATCAAGGAATACAGATGGGTGAATGATTAATTTCCACATATATTAACAACTCTTTAATCTCAGCCAAACCGATTTGCTCGAGAACAAATGAAATACTGAAATAAACCAAACATCAGCCGTTAGAGATCATCTGAATGAATTATATCTGTGTTTTACTTCCACTCAGCAGTGAAAGCCAGCGGGGATTTGAAAAGGATGTGCTGGGAATCAGGCGCTCTCTCACTATGGAGTAAGATCACTCTCAAAAAGATGTGTGCACAATTCTAACATTAATTTTCGTATTTGTATGTCAATAAAATTCTTGTACTTAAATCTCCGCTAAAATATATGTGAGTCTCAGAAATTGTGATTCAGTCAGTACTGACAGAGGTCACAGACTGCTGCAGAGAAGCATCCCTCTGTATTTACTGTGACTGGGCTTTGGACACAGAGGCATTCGTACACAGTTCTTCTGCTTATTCACGTTTCATAATTCCTTCATTGTGATAAAGCTTTGAGCACTTTGACCATTCTTACATCAGTCATATCCTAGTCTGACTCTACTGATCACATCCTTCACTGACTCCTATATACAGTCAGTTTTAGCTAACTACTTCAGCTAGCTGCTCTCTGCAGATCGCGTCATGTTGCTGGTCAACCATCAGCTGAGTAATCAGCTGTTCCAGTTACAGATGCATTTGATTTTTTACACGGCTCCAATACGAGCTGCTGATGAAGCTACTGAACAAACAGAAAGAGGTACTTTCAGTTAGCATGTGGTGAATCCACTTAAGTGTCCATCTGAGCCAGCCTTGCATCGGCACAGCCACCGCTACCAGCAGGTTAATGTGACGCTGTTAGAGCGAGTAATAAGTCCCAGCAGACCTGAACGCAACCCGCCCGTGAGCCTGAGCTGAGGGTGAAAGAACCCTTGATTACTGCGCCCTGTGACATCATTTCAACACTTTTCTACTCGTACCCACAAACTTGAATTCGTGTCCACACAGAAGGGAAGAGTTCGTAGTCAAAATAATGAGAGTTGTATTCACAAGACTTTGCACTCACAGCTTTTAGATTCATACTCACATAAAGATCTCACAATTTCTCAGACTCACATATATTTTAGCGGCGATTTAGTAGCAAGAATTTTATTGACATTATAAATACGAATACGAATGTTAGAACTGTGCACACATCTTTTTGACAGTGATCTTACTCCATACTCTCCGGGTATAGCCCATTCAGCTGACAGCTAGCGAGGGGAGCTGGTAGAGCAGCGGCAACGGACATCTCCAAAAATGTCAGAGAACTTTTGCAATTAAGTGATATCCTGACAAAACAAGCTGATATCTGAGGTTTACACATCTACCTTCTCACCTGAAAACATCTTAAAAGTTTATTTTGTATCACAGAAACAGTCATATTTCAAACTTTTTGGCCACTCTCCTCCTCCATGTGGTTGAGTTTTGATGCACAATGAATAATGGGATATGGTAGGACCCATACTTCAAATTCAGGGAAAAGAAGGACGCATTTGTCGACCGCATTTGGAGGAGCCTTTGAATTTGGAAAGCCTCCATCACCTCGCTGTGATGTAATTGGTCTACAAATGCAGCCTTCACAGGATGCAGCTCCTGAATTTGGACACAGCTACTAACAGCATGGCTTCTTCTCCTGTCCCTCCTGATATTTCCTGCTCTTTGAGTCAGATGTTTACTCCTTTAGCCTCCTTTAACAGTAATGGTACTTGCAACAAATGTAGCCTGTTTGTAGCTTTGGAGGCCAGGCTCAGTGAATTGGAGACCTCCTCACCCTGGAATATCCTGTAGCTAGCCGGGTCCCTGTAGCTGGTGCCGACCAAGGTAGTTAGCTTGGGCTCTGCTCAGGTTCTGAATTTTCATTTCTAGATTTAAAAAACTTAAGTTATTCAATTTAATTCAAATTTATTTGTATAGCGCCAAATCACAACAAACAGTCGCCTCAAGGCTCTTTGTATTGTAGGTAGAGACCCTACAATAATACAGAGAAAACCCAACAGTCAAAACGACCCCCTATGACAGGGCTATTCAATTAGCGGCCCGGGGGCCCCCTTTGACTGGCCCACCCAACATAAGCCGCAAAAACGCATTTAAATCATATTTGCTGTGAGAGTTTTAAAAATTCCTACCCTTCCTCTTGTA
>JAVDPK010057870.1:0-19705 GCA_034780415.1 Cichlasoma orientale
TTTGAGCAAAAAGGAGAGCAACACACACACACACACACACACACACACACACACACACACACACACACACACACTGCACTTAACAGCTTTTGCATGTTTTCAAAACTAAAAAGCAGAAAAGGGTCCTGTCAACAGCTGGTTAAATGCTTCAGTAATAACTAAGAGTACTTTAATAAGATCTGTCAATCAGCTTCTGTCAATACTTTATCAGCTAAGCATAATCCCTTAGTGGAAAATGCTGCATTTGTGTGTGCGTGTGTGGGTGTGTGTGGGTGTGTGCGTGCGTGTGGACACCTGTCCATATATATTTTGCTTTCTGGTTATCTGGTAACCATGTCAGGGACGCCATAACAGTGATTGCAATCATCAAAACACACACATATGCACGCACACACGGAAGCGGACACACACGCACAAGTAGAGTACACATCATAATGAAGCTAACTGAATTAACTCATAGGAAATGAAAATGCATTTGTTTTCCAGATTATAAATTTCAATTCTCAAAAATAGCATCTTTGTTTCATTTGTACGTGTGTGTGTGTGTGTGCCTCTGTGTGTTGCTATGCTACTGCTTCAACAAGGATTTGTTGATTACCAGATAAACTTGTCATATTGTGTGTCTGTGCGAGAGAGAGACTGCGCCGTTGACACACGGAAACCCATAGTAATATTGTTGTTTTTTGTTTATCTTGTTGTCATGAGCCCCCACAATAAATTTAAGCCTGCATTAGTGCTGAACAAAGGTCCTCTAAAGTTGAGAGCGCTTGTGTGCAACTAATATGTACACAACATAGACAAAGCAGGGGGAGAGAGCGCGTCTGTTTGATGTGGTAATGTGAGCTTCAGCTTGGATATGTGCTAATACCGCACATGCTGGCTTCGAAGCCTTCTTGACTCTGTACATTACGGCTTGACATATTACCTAACACGTACGTGTGGGCAACAGCAGACTGATTTGTGTATTGTTTCTTTGGTTGCTATTGGAAACAAGGAATTGAAATAAAACCACATGAGTGAGTACATAACTAATTTCCCACAAAATACTTCCCTGTTACAAATAGATCCTTTTTTTTTTTCTATTTGCCATCCATCATTTGTCTCTCCTTCACTCCCATTTTACCACCTGCAAGTCGTCTTATCATTACTGTAATCCAGCCCCAGGTGTGTGCATGTGCGTGCGTGCATGTGTGTGTGTGTGTGTGTGTGCGCGCTCTCCCACATGTTTATGATTCATTCTTCATAACTGCCAAGTCTAATTTTTGTTACTGTGTGCAAGAGTAATTATTCTCTCGACTGCAGGTATATACAAGTATATGCAGGCTTCTTCACATACACACAGCCTCAGATGAAGGTAAATACATTATACTCACAGTCAGGCACTGACGTATATACAGACTCACATCAAAACACTGCATTTGGATCAACAATGAGACCAGCCAGCCAAGAAGAAGCAAGCAGAGCGTATAAAAAAAAAAAAAACAGACACTACTCTCAATGCCGTGAGCATGCACACAAGTAACATCAGCATGTTATCGTTCAAGCTGTCTTCAGTCAGGTAGCCTTAGTCTGTCCATACCTACTCATCAACGGCTCATACAAAGGGACCCCTTGGTTCTTTCTGTTGTCCCTCAGAATCCTCGAGTCTATTTTTGCCTCGAATACGATGAACTTTTCAGTTCTCTCATGTTCTCGTAACCCTTTCAGATCAACAAAGTGACACAAACTAGTGGTCCACCTGAATGGGTCCAACCTCGCTTCATAACCCTGTGTACAAACAGATTAGGCGATGCTAGGTTTTTGTTTGTTTGTTTGTTTGTTTTTTGGTGAACAATCATGGAATGGAAATTCAATTACTTTTCCTTTTTAAAAACAAAACGAAACAAAAAAAATAAATAGTAGACGCCGTGTTGCTTTGCACAGAAATCGGGCACCAGATGGTGACTGTTATCTAAATTTCAACGAGCGCTAACTTTGTTACATAACCAGCCTTGTATCTGCTTTTGGGAAAAAAAAAAAAACTAACAACAATAAGAGAAAAAAAAAAATCACTCAGTCAACCGCTGCCACTGGTGTCCCCACAAAGATTAACGGAGTAGAACGCATCAGATACACGGGAAAAGACACAACGTTTTGTTGTTGCACCGCAAGAACAAACAAACAAGTAAGAACAAGAGTTCAGCTACTGCACTCTGAACACTTAGCTCCAAATTTATATGCATATTCACATTTACAGTTTGTTTCACGTCTCCTTCAAATATTTATAACACCCTTTTAAACTGCTGTGCAGAGTCGGTGCTGTATGAAAGACTGTGCCTTAGCTGAACCACTTGCTGCATATATGCAAAGTTCAGAAGTTCACAAATGTATCAACAGAATTTGCATGACCTTTTAACAGGAAGACTGTCCTTAAATGTTCTATGACCTTAGAGGGTATTAAAATGAGGTAAATACAACCTCAGATGAACAACAACACGTATACACATTACACCGTGCCATTATTTATTATGCACTTTCTTTTTAACGTGACTGTACTTGTGCTCAACGTGGGTTTTAAATGTGCGGCAGGCATACTCCTTTGAAATACTGATCTAGCTAACTTAAAAAAGGCGCACACAAACGATGCGGGATATCACGTGACGGTCACATACCTTTATGGGAGCTAAAGCTTGTGTTAGGGCCTCATGCAATAATCTTCTTCCACTTATGCATTCCCCTTTTTTTAAATCGTTAAAAAAAACTGTTAAACTTTTGACCGTTATTGTGCTGCTAATCAGCTTTGGGTTTCAGTAGTGATGCATCTGCAGATCTCTTTGAGCTGCTTTTTATTGTGAGAATCAAGTTTGTTTCTTTTTCTAAACTAGAGCCAACAAAAATGTGGAACATAAAAAATGCTGCAGTCTACTCTTAAATGACAGAAGCAGACTGAAGGAACATGAAAAAGAAGAAGGCCACAGATAATATGAGACATCCTCGGCCCGCAGTTGGATATTATGCACTTTTCTGGTAATATGACCTGAAAGTGGCACTTGTCCGCTTTCTCCTCTTTCTCTCTCTGTCCTTTTGTTCCTTATTCGTCGAGATCAAAACATCTCCGGGTTGTGCGCGTTTGAAATTGCGTAGCAGGTGACATTTTAAAAGCGGGTTTAATTGCACTTTCCGCATTACTGTTTTTCTCACCTTACTTTCTTCTGTCATCTCCTGTCACACACTTGTTACACAGACACGCACGCACTCACACGTGTCATTAAAAAACACTTGAAGTCAGACATGTGACATTTTCGGTTAGGTTTGGTTTGTGTGGAGGGTGTGTTTTATAACGCTACCAGTCAGGTTCTCCCACTCTGCAGACGCACACGCACACACACCAAAATCTCATCCTGTCAGACCAACCCGGGACCAGCCAGCTAATAGAATATCAAAAGAAGGAAAGGAAAAGGTTTGGTTTTAGTTGTGTGTGTGGAGGCAGCGAGGCCAGTACTGGAACAAAAAGTGTATTAAAAAAAAGGCACTGCCCTCCTGGCATGAGACATTTGCATTCATTCATATCAATGAAAAAAGAAAGACTGCCTTGCTGTCAGCCCGCGCTGGCCTCTCACCGTGTCATTACCTCTGCCTGAACTTTGACGTCCTGACCCACCCTTGGCCCTATAGTCCAACTGTGTGTATTTTTGTTTGGGTCTGTTGTTTACATGTGTTTTTGGCTTCATGAAGAGAGAGCGTATGCGAGAGAGATAATCAGCTTACATGAGCCCAGATTGGGGGATTGGCTCACCAGTCTACCATACAAATAACAACATAAGGACAACCTAAAACCCAACTCGCCATATGAGCACACCGGCTGTGGTGTACACACAAACACACACACACAAACACTGTAAATTACAGTAAAAATATCCGTCATTAACCAACCCATACTGGAAGTTTAAACCAGGCTTTGGCATTTCTACTGTATACTGTAATTTCTTATTGCCCAATATTACAATAATACTGCATACTTGTTATTATTTGTAGCAACTAGGATTCACAATTTTCCCCACAACACTTACTATATAGTGAGCAAAATCAAGCATTCGCACTTAAAGCCAATTTAGAAGCACCAAGTAATCCCACACGCCTGTCTTTGGACCCTGGGAGGAAGCCGGAGTACCCGGTGTTACCCACACATGCAGAACATGTACTCCAGCACTTCCTGTTTACAATGTACAGTATTATACTACATAGAGTCACTATCCATCATTTCATCTGAATCTCTGTAATAAAAACATTGAGTATAATAAATTCACAATGTGCTTTTGTCTCAATCAGTTCAGCTTACACTCACTGGCCACTTTGTTATGTGCACCTTGATAGTACCACCCTGAACCGTTGATGCAAGACAGGATGGATCCATGCCATCATGCTGTTTATGCTAAATTCTGACCCTACCATCCATGTTGTAGCATACTGTAAATTGAGACTCATCAGACCAAGGAGCATTTTCCAGCCTTCTGATGTCCAATTTTGCTGAGCCTCAGTTTCATTTTCTTAAACTGCGTCCACACTGAAAGCGACTCCCTCATCACATATCGCTTTGAAGCTGACAGCTGGTCATTTGTGGATATTCCAGGCTCTAGTTGCCTAGGTAACCATCTAATGTATTTATTACCAGGTCAAATGTCAATCAGTAGTATCCTGCATCCTCATCTCACTATAATTTGCTTCAATCGCTTGCCTGCTGGAAGTTGAGAAAGGTTCAGGTCCTGCCCACTTCATGACGCCAGTGGATATTTCGCCTGTAGTCACTTGAAGTTTAATGTCATTCATGGTCTATGTTTCTGTGGTCCTTTGTTGCCACATTGCTTCCAGTGCAGACGCAACTTTAGCTGACAGGAGTGGCACTCAGTGTGGTCTTCTGCTGCTGTAGCCCATCTGCGTCGAGCTTTGATGTGTGTTCAGAGATGCTCTTCTGCATCCCTTGGCTACAGTTGCTGATTATATGAGCTACTGTTGCCTTCCTATTAGAAGTGTCTTCCCACGTATCTTTCCCCCATTTCCTGTCCTTCTACACTGCTGATGAAAGCCGCTGTGGCCAAAAAAAAAAAAAAACAAAAAAAAAAAAAAAAAAGAAGTGAGGCCCTTCACTGACCTCTGACATTAACAAGGTATTTTTGCCTACTGCTGTTGCTCACTGGATATTGACTTATTTTTGGAACATTTTCTGTAAATCCTAGAGATGGTTGTGTGGGAAAATCCCAGTAGATCAGCAGTTTCTGAAATACTCACACCAGCCTGTCTGGCCCCAAAACCATGCCATGTTCAGAGTCACTTAAATCACCTTTCTTCCCCATTCTGATGCTCAGTTTGGACTTCAGCAGGTTGTCTTGATGTTGTCTACATGCCGAAATGCATTGAGCTGCTGCCATGTGATTGGCTGATATTCCTAAAAAAGTGTCCAGTGAGTGTTTATTTACTTAACCTATAACAAACATCACAGAAGGAAAGACTACAAACGCATATAGAAAAGATATGACACACTAGATTGATTTCAAATGCTTTATCCACTGTCATAATAAAACACTGTGAATTAATAATGCTTTAATTCTATCAGCCATAATGAGTATACATTTTAACAACTGTCTACTGAAATCATGACAAACACTACTGCACAAACTATTTAGGACAGCTAGACAAACACAAATCTGTCAGAATTAAAAAAAAAACACATGAATCTAAAACTTTCAAAGCTCTTATATTTTATATGCAATGCCAGCTGGGTGCAGCGATGGAGGGCAAGTCGGTTTGGCATTTCCAAACAGTGCAGGCAAAACAGCTCTATGCACTTGAAAAGTCCAGGAAGTGAAAGGTTAGTAAGCAACACAGGCAGTTTTTACCAGGCCCACTGCCAAGGGTCAGGCTGACATGATGACATCTTATTGCATCAGGCACGTTTTTCCTAAAGGACAAGAAAGCTTTCAAGGATGTTAAAGCTGTTTAAAAGAATTAAGTATAAACGAACTCTTCTATTACTTTAACAATAAAAGGGTAATCGTAGTTGCAAAGACATGCGACTATCCTGAAAAAAGGGGTACAAAGCAATGAGGGAATGCCAAAGGATGCTGAGGAGAAACTAAATGACCCTGTGAGTGTTTTTGCTTCAGTTTAAGCTAACCTCCATCAGTGATGCCAGGTCGCACTAGAGGGTTCACTGCTTTGTATAAACAAAGTGAATCTTTTCCAGGCTTCCACAATTACCATTGTGTAATTCACGGGTAAACATTTTAGGGTAAACATTTTAAATATGACAGCGATGATGGATGTTGTAGCAAAGATTACGTATTCCGTCCAGGCCAGGAGCCTACAGAGGTCATTTTACTGCACACAGTCATTAGGTGGTTAAGCAGGGTTAAATTTTTTGGCAAGATTCACTGCATGACTGCCTGAAACCAAAAATCTTCTGAAGCTTTCCAAACATGCAGAATATTCAGCAGTAGCTTTTGGATTTAGTGTTCCTGACAGATCTCAATGACCTGCTCAAGGAGTTTAATTTAGAGCTGCAGGGCAATGATAAATATGTAATCACTATGATTGGTTTAGTCAACAAGATTAAAAGCAAACTACATCTGATCTGTCAAGAGGGCTGGAACGCTGTGATCTGAGGAACTTTCTTCATATGCAGGCAGAGCCCTGACATCCTTCTGTCACAATCTGAGAAGCGTTTTACTCACTTTCCATCCACCATTGTTACCAACTCCATGCTTCCAAAGTAGTATCACTCTTCCACCTTCATATCTCTGCTGCTGAGAATACGATTCTCACACTGCTCAATGACAATAACATCAAATCTAACACAAGAGGTTGAGCGTGTTGTACGCCGCGTGGACTATAAAAGGAAGTAGTTGATGTGAATTTCTGTTTAATGTTACAGACTTACAGATTTTTCACTTTCGTTGAGTTATCACAGTTAATGGGTCCATTATCACAGAGTTCATGTAACTGCCAGCTTGACCCAGTTCAATCACAAACTGATAGCAGACCGACTCCATCTTATTGCTGTTGTTTTGTACCATCTTGAGACATCAGTCACTTTGAAGCCGACAACTGAGTGCAAATGTTCGTATACCTGGTCCCCATCTCGTTTCAAATACACGCGGCAGTCTCCCTGTTTTCGCTAGTGTGACTGTAGTATTACGGATCATCCTATTTGTGCTAAGTCTTTTTTCCCCTCACACTAGACTTTTCCCATTAAAAAAACAATTGTGTGCATATGAAATACTTGGTTTGGGCCGAGAGACCTTGGCACTGGCTGGCAACCTTAAAAGTCGATCTTGGTTCAAAATAGGTTGAGAAGCTCTTGCAGCACAACCACACATTTACGCTTTCTGCATCTAATACATTTCTGACCGTGCTGAAGGTGGGTGGAGCAACCTTACACCATCATCACCAAGAACTATATGAAGTCACCAAAACCCATGTTCAAATAATGAGCACAAGATGTCTCAACCAAACAGGCCAAGAAAGAGGGAGGGAAATGTCAATCAAGAGAAAACTCCTCGGTGGGAGGGCCTTTATTTGAACGGCTTCCAACTGAGCTAATGGTAGAACTTTTTATTGTGAGTTTGTGTTTTAATGAACGACCCTTTTATTCTGCTTCATCCACAACATCCTTTCAAATATTTATGGTGTAAACTGGTAATTTGTGGTTGCAGCTGCAGGTGTGTGCGCAGGTGTGCGTCAGTCACTCGTGGGACGAGGGCTTTAGAACCGTGTCATTGTTTTTGCGTTAAAACAGGACAGACTTCAAATGCTTTGGGCTGTTCGTGGCATTCTCATGAGTCACGGCATTAAAAGCATTTCCTACATATTTCCCATAAACGCAGTAACGTAATCGAGCCTTTGATGGTTGTTTGTTCGTGGACGCCTGCTATTTGATTACCAAAATCTTAAAGCTGATGTAAGTGACACAGCAGGAATCTTCTCCACCTGTTTGCTTGTGTGTGTGTGTATGTGTCTGTGTGTGGACCATATTACCAATAAGTGCAAACACACACAAACCCAGACTTCCCCCAACTACAAAATTAAGTAAAATTCATGTACAGTATGCCTTCATAATAATTACAAACTCTGATCCCTATGCTATACATTTATAAGCAGCATAAGCAACTCCACTGCTGGTGTACACTTACATTTCCCAGAATAGCTGTCAACAGCCCTCTGGAAACATGCCTGAGCCTGTTGCATGCAGCTGACACAGTGCATGTGTAGGCGGGTAGAGACACAGCAATAAATGATGGGCCGAGAAAGCTGGTTTTAATGGAGAAAACTGTCGATCAACTTCCTTCCGTGTGAGTGTCCAGTGCCAACGCATGACAGTGAGCACTGAATATCATCTTTCCTCTTCAAATCTGAGGGTCTTAGACAGCCACCTGCAAGTGTTTTGCTCTGGTAAAGCACGCTTTGGAGGAAAACTGCTTTTCTTCAATCTATCAGTTGAAATCCAAAAAAAAAAAAAAAAAGCAGGTTTTTCAAGGGGACTTTGATCACTGCACACATTAGACAGACAGCTGACAAAATCCTACAGTACTGCAAAGCTACAAAACCTGCAGGGATATCTTTTGTACAACAAACACCTCCAGACATCCTGATACAGAAATAGACTCTGCCCTCCCATGCATCATTGCTGGACACTGATCCAAACTGAAAGGCGGTATGTTTTTACTTAACACCAAGTAAAAAAAAGGCACTTTCCTTTGGCTCATTATCCTCACGTTACAAACCCCGCTGCCCACAACAGGAAGATTTTCTTCCTTTAGTCTGAATCTCATTTTTTTTTCCCTTTCTAGGTGCATGACAGTGAGGAAGATGATGATAGAAGATATAATTACGGCGCAAAGTGTGCTTCAAGATGCCCATATTCATGTGGGCCTGCGGGGTGGTTGATTTGCCTGAGAGTCAGTTTGTGTGTTTTTGTGTGAATAACATGACTCACAGGATAATTGCCCACATGAAACCTGGCAACAGCGATCATTTCACACCAGTGATGGGAAGCACAGACACCTCCAAACCTTACCTCTCTTCCAGCTGTTGGAGTTCTTTTCTCAGCTCGTCCGAATTTTTATTGGCCTTTTGAAGTGCGTCACTCAGAACTTTCTCTCTCTGCTCGCTCCTCCTCCCCAGCTCTTCTCTCTGCCTCCTCAGTTTCTCCGCCTCTAAGTCTCCCAGCTCCCCTCTAATTTGACTCTCTTTTTCTTTATATATTTTCTGATGCTCCTCTTCCACCTCTTTCCGCAAACTCTCATATTTTGCTTCAAATTCATCTCTTAGAGCTCTCAGTGTGTTTTGGTTCCTCTCTTCTAGCTCTTCTCGTGTGTTTCTCTCGCTGACTTCGGCTTGTCTCTGCATCTCCAGCTGAAGTGCCCTCTCCCACTCCAACCTGCCCAGCTCCAGTGCCTCACGCTGGGCCTTCTCTCTTTGGGCAGTCTCTCTCAGGTCCTGGAGCTCACCTTTTAACTGAGCCAGCTGGATGTGGAGCTGATGAAACTCATGGAAGATGAGGTAGCTTACACCGCAGTAAGAGCACACCATCTCACTGCGCTCCATCTGAGGGCAAAAACAAGCAAGGTGTTGGAAATACTGATTAATAAAATAATACATAAAGTGCAGCCAACACTTTGAATAAGCAAACTTATCATAGCCTTCTCTCTTGGGCAGTAAGCTTATTTAAAGTTTACACAACTTTAAAATCTTTATACGGTACTTTCTATATGTTGACAATCCACACCACACTTGTAGGAATCATAGTTTCTAAGCTTTTTGTCACTTTTCAACCAATAAATCATTAAGTTGAACTTGAAGATCTTGGTAGATGTAAGGCAAATTTTAACGGACATGACCCCACTCTACACCCGTACAAAGTTTTACCCAAATTCATTCAAAATTTTCAAGCTATTGTGTTTACAGGTGGAGCTAATAACAAAGTTGGCACAACTAGCTACATCACTGATGACTTTCATACTAAATGGACAGTAAATTCTGCAGGATCAAATCACTGACTACCATTTTATTAAATACTTTTAACTGAGGCACTGGTTGGGTCAATATTATTATTATTATATGAACCAGATATGGAATAAAGTCGCATTTAGGGGCTGGCGACCTTCCAGGATGTACCCAATGTTCCTGAATTGAATAAGCAATTAAGAAACTGGATGGATGGATGGATGGATGGATGGATGGATGGGGTTTGAGGTTTAGCACAATATAGATGTTCATAACAGCAGACATTTAAAAACATTTTGGCAAGAAAAGAACAAGTGAAACACATTTCCTGAGTCCCTAAAAAGGCAGCATACACACTGTAGGACCCAAGTGCTTTGTTCTTTTTTTTTTAAATGACTTTATGAGCTGCTAAAGTTAATTTTTCTTGCTTATTGTGATTTATGTGAAGGTGAAGTGGCTTCTTCTTGCTTTGTAAGTCTTGTAAAGTCAGGTTTTACAAGTCTGCCGGTTTTCACGTCTGTTTTTCTTCACATTACTCTCCTTACACTCTTGGCAATGGAGAATCTTCACCACCTGATGGCGCTGACAGTTTTAGTGCCTGGAGCGCGACCTGCAATTTAAGAGGAGCGACGCGATGAAAATGATGGGGTTTCAGTGCTGACGCTGTTCAGCCAATCATCATGTGGAACGTGAGGTGTTTGGACAATAATACGGATGAGCCTGGCGAGCTGATTAAGAGCCGAAGGAACAAAGCGAGTGCAGTTTGATGCGTTTCATGACAACATCGCCTCATATTTCCCACACCACAGTGTGACACACTGACATGAGAACTAGGAAGAAAAGTGGATTGAGAAGTGGTGCAATCATGGACATTTTACTGTGAAGGAACATTTCTGCTGCCTGAATATTGAACTACTAGATGTTTGGTGTATTTTTTTAAGATATTATTTTGGCCATTTACTTTTATTGACAGGAAAGTGGGGAAGACAGGAAAGTGGGGAAAGAATGGGAGGAATGAAAATGGCCCGGGGCGGACTGAAACTCAGGCCCTTGCAACAGCCTGCTCGCCTGCTCAACCAAGTGAGCTACAGCAGTACCCTACTTGCTGTAATTTTATCTTCCTGAGCGATTATCTGATATTTATTTTACTGAACTAAATTATTTTTCATGCTTTGGCTGCTGTAACATAGTAATTTCCCAACATTTAGGATAAAAAAAAAAGGTATTTTTTTTAATCCTATAAGTACTCCTACTTGGAATGTTACTTGCACTTGTCCCGCTACAACATGTCAGCTCTGAAAAAGCAGTTAGCTAAGAAAAAAGAATTAAATAACTGCAAAACTACCAACGGTGACAAACATCACTGAACTGCAATATCTGAAACAACATTAACTGCATGCACGCAGCGCAAACGAGGAGGCCAGGATGGTGCGAAATGCATTACAACCACATGTCGCATAAATGTCGTGAGCTATGCTGATTGGTCAGTGATGCGATTTCTGATTAATCTGTGTGAAGTGTCTCATATCAGATTAAGTATAAGAAGCATATATGGTGCAACTCTGTTCACAGATTAATACAATACATGTAAGACCCTATATGTTTGTCTGGAATCAACTTTAGTGTGAGTTTGAAATAGTATCAGGTTTGTTGCATGGGGAACCTTAAGCTAACCATTAAAACAGTCTTGTTTGGCTGACAGCCACAGGCCCTGATATCCACCAAACTCTGCTTCAACCACTGGATCAAAAATATATTTTTACTCTATCTGTCAGCAGTTCAAAGCACTGGATACACAGATACTCTAATCCCTCCTTCAGATATTGGCTTCACCACTCTGTCCTCTCTCCTAAAATGATTTCTGCTTTCTCCGTACATGTCAATGTACTCTCTCCCAATTTTTTTCCAGGCTTATGAGGGATCTCTCTTGAGCTTTCATCTTTATGATGACATGCAGCGGAGAGGCAGCAGATATGTGGATGGCATGCCGTCAGCTCCCATGTCAGAAAGCTCCCAATAGATTGCTACATGATGTAAACAAGATGAAATAAACTTGCAAAGACAAAGATGTCACGCTTGAGAGGACAACGGTGAACAAAGAAGATTATTTTATTCAAGACTCGAAGGTTAAGTGATTGCTTTCACCCATTTGACGATCTATTAGGTTAGGAGCATATTGCTGTCTAAACGTAATGGCCATGAAATCTGGTGCGTGCAAACAGAGTAGAACATTTATTGGTGGTATTTTAGTGATTCTGTGACTTTAGTTCCACATTTAGGCCTTTTTTTCCCTGTTTTCTAAAGACCATCTATCTTTCCCGAGGAAAGCAGAAAAAAAAGGTAAAGTCTTTAACATTTAAAGGGTCAAACTTACCGATACAACTGCAGGACATTTTAAATAAGTGTATATTTTCACTGGTTTTGTATCTTTTGGAAAATGTTAAAGCTTTATCTTATCAACACCTAAAGCTTGGTTTAAAACAGAGGTCATGCAACAGGACAATGATCCCAAGCTCAGCAGCAAATCTACAACAGAATGACTGAAAAAGAAAAAAAAAATCAAGGTGATGCAATGGAGCTGTAGAAAGTTCAAACCTCAACCTGATTGAAACCTTAGGCGAGCTGTGCATAAACAAATTCCTGCAAACCTCAATGAACTGATGCAGAACTGTAAACAAGAGTGCCCCTCCATAATGACGTGAGAGACTAGCAGTGCTGCCTCACAGCTAGAATAACATCTGAAAGGCCCGGGTTTGATCCCCGCCCCCCGCAACCCTGAACAGGATAAGAGGAAGAGAATGGATGGATGGATGTAGAATGATTACTTCAAGTATTGCTGATTAAAAAAAAAAAGGTTCAACAAGCTATCGAATCTCAGGGCGTACTTAGTTTTTCACAGGACTGCAGAGTCCCATGAAAACATTCTTTTTCAAATAGTGTCGAAAATTTCCATCATTTGTCCTTTGAGATGTTCTACAAACAGGCCTAAAGACACGCTGAGATCCTGAACATGAAAAGACAGTCAGCAGGACAGAGATCAAAAGAATTGAAGCCACCGCTTCAAAGTCCTGGAAGACACTCAAAAGGGTTTAATTAAATGATCTCCATTCCTGTTATCTCTTGCTTCCTCAGTGTCTCGTGCTTCTTTCTTCTTTACAGTTAAGACAGAAGTCAAAAGGAATGGGAAAGTGGTCATCAAGTTAGAAAGAAAACACGCACCATTACAGGGAAGTGCTAGTCACATGACGAATGATTGACAGGTGACATACTAATCAAGATAGGGCCTGTTTCTCTGTCTCTCCAGCAGCCACAATCAAGGTCCTCTTTCTGTGCCCGCCTATCAGAGTGCACTGTCCTGCTCTGTGTTAGCATCTTGTCAGTCCATATCAGGTAAAGGTTCCGATCACATCTGCCTCGTGTCATCAAGATAGCAGCCATGAAACAAACAATTAGAGGAACACTTTGTGTGCGCTTATTATGCTCAGCAATTAATAACACTGCGATTAGTAAGACAGGGTACAGGTCGGTATACTGGAGCTACTGTGATGCTGAGCTGAAGCTGGTCTAAAGGCTTGCATCAGCTTGCAAACAGCCTAATGCTAATATGCTGACATTTACTGTGTATAATGTTCGCAATATTCACCATCTAACTTAATATATATATAAATATTTTCAGGAAAGACTATGTTTATGTCGTAGCTTTGCAGGGTCCCTCGATGCTTGATTTACTAAGATGTGCCCTTAATGGACTCAATAAATGTTATTTTAGAATTCCTATTGTTGGACGTTTGGTCCGGTGAAGGTCTACAAACAGGCTGAAGGGGGAAAAATGAGACAAAGAAGACAGAAAAGAAAGAGAGAGGGACAAGATGACAGCCTATTACATTATACTGCCACAGAATGCACTCTGGAGAATCAGGCCTATTATCTATTTGTGAGTGTATTTGTTAGAGCGAGAGAGACGGGGAGAGCCAGAGTGAGTTAGAGCGTGCAGTTGTGAGCAATATTTGGGACTGAGGCTCAGGGGGGTTTAGTGTTTACTGTGCAGATGTCCTTGTGGTTCCTGCAGGCATAGATACAGCAAAGACTACTAAGTGTGTGTGTCTGTGTGTGTCTTGTGTGAGTGTGTGTGTGTGTGAACGTGGCTTATATTTTGTTGAAAAATGCTTATGCATGTAGATTTCTGTGTGTTTGAGTGTGCACGTGGGAGGGTGGGCGTGATGGGAAAGTTCTTTATGCTAGCCTTGATGTAGTCATGAAGACAGACAACAAGGGGGCAATACACAACGCTAAAGTGACCTGAGGGCTGAGTTGCGCCTCCACCATGGTTCGACACACATACACACAAACGCACACATGCACAGATGCTTTCTCACACTCATACAATCCAACTCAAACGCAGTCAAAAGCACATTCTGCGCGCACGGAGGCAGATGAAAGGCGCAGACACCGGCAAACAAACGGACACATTAAAATCCACACTGACACAAGCGCAAACACGCACACGGCACACACAAAGGACGCAGACATAGACCGACCTATACAAAAGCAAATTTACTCGCATAAGCATCTTCGGGCTGACAGGAAACTCACACAATCGCTCACCCTTAACACACGCACACACACACACGCGCGCACGCTGAAGCGCACACATTTATACACGCCCCGAGGGCAGAATGTCTGAACCACCAGTGGGTTGTGTGCTCTCGTGACTAAGTTCAGCCCCGCGGGGGAGACCCCTTGCCCTGGGCACTGACACGTTTACTTCGCACTCAAACCGCAAAAACTAACCTCTCCACACACTCACACATTACTACTATTGCCGCACATGGGCGCAGATGCTCGCAAAAACACCTGACAGGAGGAAGAAGGACGAGTGAGAGATAAAACTGTGAAGTGAAAGAAAAAGAACGAAAAAGTGAGGGAGTGAGGAGGGAACAAAGGTCGTGTTGCCCTTTCAGTGTTTCATGCCAGCAGCTGATGCTTCTCTTCTACACACCAGACCTCTTTGTCCTCCAGTGCACACAACACAGCTCTCTCTCTCTCTCTCTCTCTCTCTTATCTCTCTTTCATTCTGTCTCCTGATTGACTCCATTAGCATGCTGGACTGTTGCCAAAGTGGTTTAAAACATTAAATTTCAGAACACATACAGCTCTTAAACTTGTACCACATTTGCTTAATTACTCCGACAATGAACCTTGTGTTTCATTTGTATGTTTAATACATATTTACTACAAGAGAGATTGTTATAAAGTCTACATAATGTTTAAAATTATGCAAACCATGCATTACTGCCTCAGGCTACGTTGGTTGTGAAGTAGCTATGCGTGTGTGTGTGTGTGTGTGTGTATCCAGCTCAGTCTTCAGCCAATAACCACTAACTGATTACCCTCTTTAGAAACATCCTGTCTCAGAGTGATGCTGAAAAACTAGTTCATGCGTTTATTACTTCTAGATTGGACTATTGTAATTCATTATTATCTGGCTGCTCTAAAAGCTCTGTGAAAAACCTTCAGCTGATCCAAAATGCTGCAGTGAGGGTAATGAAGAGTCCTGAGGAGAGAGCATATTTCACCCATATTGGATTCTCCTCATTGGCTCCTTGTTAAATCCAGAATCTAATTTAAAATCTTTCTTCTCAGATACACAGTCTTAAATAATCAGAGCCCATCTTATCTTAAAGACCTTATATCACCCCAATAGAGCACTTTGCTCTCAGACTGCTGGCTTACGTGTTGTTCCTAGGGTATTTAAAAGTATAATGGGAGGCAGAGCTTTCAGCTTTCAGCTTTCAGGCCCCACGTCTGTGGGACCAGCTCCCTGTTTGGATTCAGGAGACAGACACTGGCTCTACTGTTAAGATTAAGCTTAAAACTTACCTTTTTGATCAAGCTTTAAGTTAGGGCTGGATCAGGTCACCCTGAACCCTCTGTTAGTAACACAGCAATAGGCCTAGGCTGCTGGGGGGGGGTGGGGGGTGGGGTGGGGGCCTTCTTTTACTCACCTCTTTTCACTCTCTCTGTGTTTATAAATCACTCTGCATTCAATCATTCGTTATTATTAATCTCTGGCTCTCTTCCACAGCGTGTCTTTCGTCCTGTCTCCCTCCCCTCACCCCCAACTGGTCGTTGCAGATGGGTGCCCCTCCCTGAGCCTGGCTCTGCCAGAGGTTTCTTCCTGTTAAAAGGGAGTTTTTCTTTCCCACTGTCACCAAGTGCTTGCTCATAGGGGGCTGTGTTGATTGTTGTTGTATTTTTTTTTATTATTTTAGGGTCTTTACCTTACAGTATAAAGCGCCTTGAGGCCACTGCTGTTGTGATTTGGCGCTGTATAAATAAAATTGAATTGAATAGAACTGAATTACTTTAACTGAACATACTGGACATCTCCACAGCTAATAGGTATGAAGACTATTGTGTGTATGCCTGCGTTCTGTGACTTGTAACGCCTTCACAGTACCTGTTATCGCCATAATCCCTATATACTCCATCAATTAAACATGAAGCTAT
Organism: Cichlasoma orientale; assembly: GCA_034780415.1. Taxonomy (NCBI): domain Eukaryota; kingdom Metazoa; phylum Chordata; class Actinopteri; order Cichliformes; family Cichlidae; genus Cichlasoma; species Cichlasoma orientale. Next base: position 16,489 of record JAVDPK010057870.1, read on the forward strand.
TACTTCTCCCTTGATGGGAAACATTTTGGAGGGCTGGAGTGGGGGGATTCAAGGTGGAGGGAGCCATTCTTTGTGTGTGTGTGTGTGTGTGTGTGGTTGGTGTCTTTCCGGGTTGAGAGGCATAATTAATTTACGTGATGACTTTTTAATTGTCTGCATGTGCATTTGTGTGCAAATGTCTCGGCTCATTGTGACTATGCAGACAGGAAACACAAAGAGCTAAGACATTTTACAACTCATTTCCCCTTCTACAGCCACACCAGCGCTCCTTTTTCCTTAATTTTACCCCAGTTTTCCTCCACTTTGTCCTTGCCTCTTTCTTCCTCCTCCCAAACAACTGTCCTTTCCCTCCCTCTCTTCCTGCTCATCTCCCTAGGCCAACTCTGCTTCCTAAGCTACAGCTGCCGTGACCCATCTGGCTCGTCAAAACACCAGAAGTGGGTCACTGCCACGAACACGGACCCTTCATGTTGCGCACACACACATATGCAGACATCAGATACACACACATGGATACACAGCATACCCCCTCATGTTCATTCGCACACCCAAACATGCATTCCGTGACCAAAACTGGCCCGACAGGCATGCAGCTACTTACACAGAAAAGCATGCACTGTACACACACACACACACACACACTGAAGTATGTACCTGTCTATCTGTGGTCACACATAAAGACATGCAGATTATTTAAAAATAATAAGACAAATGTATGTAGCATCTTATAAAATGCAGAAATCCGTTTAGAGAAGCATGAGAGAAAACATGTTATGAGCACATTTCTTGACCCTAGAACACTAACGTGAGTTTTGTAACACTACCACTCTCACTTTCACCAGACATTAATGTTCTAGGGTTACAAAGGCTTAGACAAGGCTTGGACTGGGTTGTTTTTTTTTTTTTGCTCTTCTTGAACCTTAAATATATCTTTGGCTTCTGCACTGCAATTTCTGGGTACTTAGACAAACACTAATACCATTTACTATCAGCAATGTTTTTCCCTTAACTGTGCTTGTCAAATAAGCAGGAAAGCCAAGGCTTTTTGTACTGCATGCATGCTGTACACGGCACCCAGAAACAGAAAATTGTAGCCAGCAGGCCACTGCAGATATTCACAGACAGACAGACTAAACTGTTTATTGTTGCTAATCCTCAGCACTTGAAAAACATGTCCACTGTTGTGTAAATTTGGAAAGTAAGAAGGCTTGAAGAACTATAAGCCACACTCACATACATATGGGGGCAGAAGTCAGGGCATACTGAAAGAGATGTAATGTTAGAGATGTCGTGTTGGGGTACAAGGCACTTAGGCATTTTTTGGGGGGGGTTGCCTAGGGGATTAGAGGCATTAGGATTAGGTTTAATCAAGTGATATGATGAAGGGCGGTGGATTTAGAGGAAAAAACAAAGGCAAGTGTGCGGCGTCATACTGTACCTGGATCCTTCCAAATGCTTTCTCTTTCCAGTCCTCTCGCTCCCTCTCTTTCAATCTAGCAAATGCTTTCTCTCTGCTATCTGCTAATCTGGCACTCCATCGCGCTTCTGCCGCTGTCTGTCTGCGAAATCACAGAGACGATAGATCACGCGAGCATTTAAGAAGGGATTAAGCAGTTAAGGGACTTATCCGTGTGTTTTTTTTTAAATCCCTAATTTTCAAAAAAATATTTTATTTTTCGGATCGCGACATTATGTGGGCCCTTGTGGAGGGTGTGTGTACCCTACAAAAAAACAACAACATCCAGTTGTGTTCTTGTTGTTTCATATAACAAAATGAGAATTAATTTTTAATTAATTTTAGTTCTGTCACTTTTTGTGTGCATCTTTTGCTTTTTCTGTGTTTTGGGTTATTCTTGTTTTTTCTCCCCCTTTTTTGTCTGTCGCTGGTGTGCGTGCGTGTTCGTGATTGTGTGTGTGAGATCAAGACGGCACTTCGTGACTGCAGCTTTGTTGATTTTCGCAACGATAAAGACCCCCTGTGGCGCTCAGTGTAGCGAGAGCCAGCACTGAGATTCCACTCATCTGGACCCCGTGGCGCACCACACATCACATGATGAGTGTGTGCGTGTTTTTAAGTGAGAGTGTGAGTGTAGATGTGGGCATGTGCATGAATATTTCCTACTTCCTTGACCATCACACTCATGTGCATGTCTCTGTGAATGAATATGTTTCTGTCTCTGTTTATGTGGGTGTGGATGTGCCCGTGTGTGTGGAAGAGAGCAAAGGGATGGGTGGTAGTAGTCACAAGGCATAGAGGAAAATGCACAAAAGGGGGGGGGGGAGCTGTGAGTAGCAGAGAGGAAAAAAAGGAGTGACCAGACGGACCAGGGAGGGGAATATGGATCTGCGGAGTGGATGAATGAAAGTACAGTAAGGGACAAACAGATCCGGTGACCTCAAAGTCCATGGCACATGATTCCCATCATTTTCATGCTTCCCAAACCATTCAGTGACCCCCTTGTCTCCCATGAGGACATTGTCAACCTGGAAAAGACCACTCCCAACAGGATAAAAATGTTCCATCATCGGATAACTGTGATCACTTTAGCAAAATGTGCACCACAGCAAATAAGGGAGTGGAGTCCCTCAATAATAGGGTCAAAGGTTAGGGGTCAGTATCTGGATTGTGTGTGTCTTTATGGAAGATTGAGGAATCTACAGTCACACACACACCCACACACACACACACACACACAGATGAGTGTACAAAGACAATAGAGGTTGAAATGATCAGCAACAATTACACAAACATCAGGGAAAAGTCAGCAGAGGAGACAAAGGAAGGAAGCAGAGGTTTGAAATGTGTGTTGGAGGGGATAATTCTCAGGTTGTAAAAAAATGGAAAAGATAATAAAGCGAAGCCTCAGAGGGGGACATTGTCCAGGTTTGCATGTCTTCTCCTTGCTGGCCTTTTTTCCTGTCGGCCTAGCTGACTATCTCACGTGCTGCATTGCGTGGAGGCAGGGAAAGGGCAGCGGCAGGGAAAGAATCACCTATGGCTCCCCTCGACCGGCACTTGGCCACGCATCACATCACATACAAACACTAGGTGAAGCACAGCACGGCAAGGCACGGCACACACGACAGCAAAACCCATAGCCTGAGGAGCAGACAGCAGGCAGAATTCTGGCTGTGTTCTCTGTTACTCTGTGTGTGTGTGTGTGTGTGTGTGTGTGTGTGTGTGTGTGTGTGTGTGTGTGTGTGTGTGTGTGTGTGT
>JAVDPK010058005.1:1519-19684 GCA_034780415.1 Cichlasoma orientale
CCCCCCGTGGACACTAACGTCACTGGAGAAAACTCTGGGTCATGTAATCATGTGGGATAAGTGGCTGGCCAAAACACATTATAGCAAATCAAAGGTCCCTTTTTACCTACACTTTGATGCTAGGCTCATCCTCTAGCCATGATTCTTTCTGCATCATAACAATTTTCAAATGTAGTCGCACTTTAACACATACAAATATTGGTTATGGCCATGAAATGGAAAACAAGACTGTTATGCATATTAAAAATGTCTGCATATCACTCTGATACAAAAAATAAAAAGTCCTGAGGGAGATTTGCAAAATCCTTGCAACTTGAGCACAGAAGGGACTGGATCACAGAGGGTCTCAGTATTCATGGATAATTTTGAGTTCCAGCCAGCAGATGAGGGCACTGCACTGAACACAAATGCCATAGGAACTGGATGTTAGTAAACTAAATAAACAGGTTGGTTTAAAGCCTGGGGTGAAGCAGAAGGACAGTAGGGCCACAGCCATTGAGTAAATAACTTTTTCTTTGTGCTATTTTTTATTTCAGTGAATGAATCATTCTGTATTTTGTTATTTTCTTTTATTTCATTGTTTTATACACACAACCATATTCATATATATCTTGTTGCTTCTATATACACTGTTGACATTTCTGGTTTTGATCGTCTTACAACTTTAGGACCCAGTTGCTTCATTAACCATTCATTAACATTCAACAGAGCGCTTAGCTCTCGAGCTGCAGGCGTACTTGTGGTTCCTAGAGTGGAATGGGAGGTCCAGCCTTCAGCTATCAGGCCCATCTTCTCTAGGAACCACATCCTAGTTTAGATTTTGGAGACAGACACCCTCTCTATGTTTAAAATTAGGCTAAGGGGTGCTGGTTTGGCTCAGTGGGTGAGCAGGTGACCATATACCACATGGGCGTGGTGCACCCAGCCCCACCCACCCACCTTCCTGTCTATCTTCACTGTTTGCTATCCAGTAAAGGTAAAATGGCCAAAAAAAGATTAGGCTCACAGCTTTTACCTTTGATAAAGCTTATGGTTAGGGTTGAATCAGGTGACCCTCAACCACTCCTTAGTTATGCTGCAATAGGCTAAGGGTCCTGGGGGCTTCGCATGAAGGTAAATAGACCGGTACTTATGAAGCGCTTTTCTACTCTGAGCACTCACAGCCTGAGCCTGGTTGTGATTCCACACCGGTGATCCTGTTAAAAGGGAGTTTTTCCTTCCCCCTGTCACCAAATGCTTGCTCACAGTGAGTCGTCTGATTGTTGGGATTTCTTTCTAATATTGTAGCATATTTGCCTTATAATAAAGCACCTTGAGGCAATTATTGTTGTGAGTTGTTGCTACATAAAGAAAAATACAAGTTTGAATTTGAATTTACATTCAGAGAAAACATTCTGGACCTCACTAATGTCCAAACCCTGGTTACAGCGGCTATGTTTAACCACAAAATGAAAACAAATGAATTTGGATTAATATGAAACCTTTCATGTTCACAAGCCTTTCAGAAGGCAGACTTCTTTTTACTTTCCTTTTTTTTTTATAAATACACATTTCTGTGGCATGATCACGTTTATGTGGTAAGTTAAAGGTCAAATTGTCAGATTGAGGTAGCAATTCAGTTTTGACATATAAGCTAGTTACTGCCTTTGTGTGCCATATTTGGGGGAGGTGTAGAAATCAGCTCCTACGTGTAGTGGGGTATGTGTCAGTATAATGCATCCTGCTCTGATAGGACGGATGTGACATTTCAAAGCAAGCCAGAGAAGAAGAAAAATGCTTTGGCTTGATATGTGATCTGAAGTGGGGGAAGAGGATATGTGTGAGCGTACTGGCTATCACCCAGTCAAAGCAATAAAAAGTGAGAAACAGTCTCTTTCTATAGAGCAGGTTGTGTTTCTTTGTCAGTACTCATTTAGTAGTATTCTTTCAACTTTCAGAGCAAGCCTTAACATCCTCCTCAGATGAATTGAGCTGCACTTAAGAAGAGAGTGGATGGAAATTAAGCTCCTACACAATGCGTGGGCAGTGCTGCCAAGCACATGACAAAGTGGAAAGTGTTGTATTTCAAACCATATAATGTTTCTCAAAGTGAGGCAAAGCAGTCAAAGCGAAAAAGAGAAAGTGGGAGAAAGAAGAGGAACAAGAAAGGAGGAAGGAGGGGGAAAAAAAGCAGAGTGAGCTATATAGGCAGCAAGATAATTGACACTCTCTGAAAACAAGCCACCACTTCTCCTCTTCCTCTCGTCGTCTAAGTGCCGTGCTGTTGCTGAAGTTATTGTGCCCATTGTAAGTCACAAAGCAGGGAGGAATGTTTGGCCGGCTCTCTGGGAAACGCCACTTCAGGGCCCACAGCTGTCACAGCCTGTGGACTTGAATTCTGCCACAGAGGGCTCAATGGTAACGAGCTGGCAGAGGAAGATATGTTTTTTACTTAAGGATAGCAAGCTGTGAGAGAACCTGACGTGAAACCAAAACTGGTTGTTCTCTTACTCTCTTGGCTTCTCTTCCTCCATCGCGCACTCTCATTCCCACCATCGCCCTTACTCTGAACCCTCTCCAAACTTTGCCTCACTCTCACCTTTCTTCTGCCTGCCTCATATTTTTAAAAGCTCTGCCTCGCTCTGCATTGCGCCTGAAAGTTGAATAAACAATGTCTCTCTGTGGCAAAAGCTTCCCATCCCGGCAAAGGAATGCTGCTTCCCATCCTCCGTCTCACCATGGTTACTGGGAATCTACCAGGTTCATATTTTTAGCGGAGGTGAATATGGGCAGAGATTTTGAAAGGCTTATCTGTGTGCAGCTTTTAATCCGCTACTCGCTCAGTTTTCACTATGCTTAATTCTGCCTTTGATTAAATAAGGAAAATAATTTTTTTTTTCGTCGTTGGCAGGAACAATTTATGAAAAGACAAATTGCAGGTGCAGAGTTGATCCACCATCAATTCAGTGACATAATTGCCACCAGTGAAAATGAATTAAATTAAATCAATTTTATGAGTCTGCCACATTAATAATCATTTTAAAGAGTCGCCTTTTAAAATTAAGTGATTAGAATTCTGCTAGAAAATATTTAAACCTGTTGGAATAAACATAATAAAAAAACGCATTTGTCAGACTCGGCACTCTTCCTATTATCTTGCGACTATTTATTTTTGTGATGAATGAGTCAGAAAGTCAGTTTAAAAGGCTTTCATTCTGCCTGGGTATAATTGTGGGCTGAAAAAAAAAAAATCAGCACCCTTGAAAATTTTCCCCAAAAATAAGAGCTTTTTTTCTCTCTCTCTCTCTTTTTCACGCAGATTTTGGAGTGCCTCAAATTGTCCTTTAGTCGTCATGACTATTCGAGGAGCTGTTTTTGTCCAAAACAAGCGCCGGAGGCTGTAATCGCAGCAATTCAACATCCTGTGTGTTGTTGAAATAAAATAGTCCCTTTCTTCCAACAGCCTTGAAATCAAATCATTTCAAAACGTTTACTCAGTCATTGTGTTGCAGTAATTCCACCGCTGAACCCTGCTCCAGACCACACATGCTTCGGTTGCAGTTTATGTTGCACAGCTCCTTCTCTCCCTGCCGTCTTATTATGATAATGACCAAACCCTCACATTCCGCAGCAGTGATCTCATTTTGTAGCACAATGCAGAAGGAGACCAACAATGTGCTGGCACCCAGAAGGCCTTGGAGGACTACAAAGTCTCATCCCGCTGGGAGGTTCTCGAACCTCGGGGAAGATGAGGGAATTGGAGGGCATGGAAACAATGCAGCACATAGCCTTCATCTATCTGTCTCTGAGTAGCCGTGCTCTGTTCGTCTGAAGTGACATTGTCTTTCACAGCTTTAATAGCTTGCTTCCCTGCAGTGCCCTCCACCTACCAACAATTACAGCACATTGCTGGGTGTCAGGCATTGCACGGCGTATCGCATGTGTCGGTGAATGACAGAACTAATAATTAGACATGAGCTACGTGTCAGAGTATGCTGGTAAAAAAAAAAAAGACACGTAATTTTTTCTCAATATGTTTTAAAGAATTTTTTTTAATGTAATGATGTAATGGTGGTGGTGGTGGCAGCAGAAGGCAGAGTCAAATCAATTGCTAATAAAGTTGCTAATAAAAGCAGCGGCGATCACAGGAACATTGGGCCCTGTGGGTTTGCTCATATAGCCTTTCCCTTGGATACTGGCAACATTTTTTTTCTTTACTCAGACACCACCGTGCACAACAACATTTAAATGAGCCGAATGCTTGCTAGCAAGGATTACAGCTAACTACAATACTAACGATAACAATTCTGTTGGGGACGAGCCGTTTTATTTTTGAGTTTAGCTCTGTCACAGTGTCCGTTTCACTCCAATGACAAACCAAAGGTATGCAGTCGCACATGACAAAAGAGCTTTATTTCAGTATAATTCAGGAAAAGCTGAGAATTTTTTTCAAACACCGTTTAGAAATTAAAATTTCATACACCCACATATCCTTCAGCACAACCTGAAATCTCTTAGGAAAGATTTTTTTATTAATTTAATTTACTAATTTTTTTGAATGGTCTTCAGGAATAATTCTCCAAGCTTCTCGGAGGACATTCAAAGCTCTTCTTTGGACGTTGGCCGCATTTTATTCTGTTCTCTATCGAGATGATCCCACACTGCTTCAAAAATGCTGAGGTCCGAGGAGGCCAATCCATAACTGAAAGTACTGCATTGTGTGTTTTTCTATCCAGGTATGCTTTTACTGCATCTGCAGTGTATTTGGGATCATTGTCATGCTAAAAAAAATGAAGCCATTGCCAATCAGATGCTTTCCAGATGGTACTGCACCGCAAATCAACATCTGATAGTACATCTCTGTGGTCATAACTCCATATTTTTAAGATCTCCAACACCACTGGCTGAAACGCAACCCCAAATCATGACAGAGCCTCCACCATGTTTCACAGATGGCTGTAGACGCTCACTGTTGCACCTCTCTCCTGACATCCTCCATACATATTGACGATTTGAACCAAAATTTCACACTATAAGACCTTCTGCCACTAATTTGTGAGACGCTGCTGGTTGTCTGTTACATGTAGACACAGCAGTGGTTCATCTCTTGAGTCAGATACTTTTTTTATGCTTGAATGATTTATGGATTTATGGACTTTGTTAAGTGGATAACAAAGTAATATTCCTCTGAAAATGAGATACAAGGACCGGATTGAAAACTGGTGAAAAAACAGCCGATGTCCAAAGAAAACCTTTAGAATGGCTGCAGAACAGTTGCTCAAGACCAGTTTAGAAACTACAAGAAAGCCTCCTTGGAAGCAAACTATAAAGAAATGAGAAGTGGCTCAAGACTTTTGCACAGAGTGCTGTCTATATACACAAATGCACTCCCTGATGAAAAATTTACAACACTCTGACCTTCACACAAGTTGAAACAATAACACTGCTGTAGCAGCTAAAAGTGAGTCATGAAAAGGCTCTTTGCTGGCTGAAGGTTTTACGTATAAATACATATTTAAATAGTTACATTTATATTGTAACTGTGCCAAGGCCACTCATTTAAATATTTTAACTGAAATCCAAAATCTTTGGTCTGAAAATAATTTATTTTTGAAATGCTGCTAAATTTCAGTAGCTGTCATCAGGAAAGAGCCAAGGACAAGCAGCCACGCTCCTTATAAATAAGTTTATCACCACAGTTTCTTCAGTATGTTTGTTTGTCTGAAGTGAAGCATTCAGAGGCATGTGCAGCAGAAGCAGACCCAAAGGAACCGCACACTCACTCTAAATATGAACTCTCCCTTCCTCGCGCACACACTTGCATATTTCTCTAACAAAAATGCAAATCTAATTTTGTGCGCTCCCATTTTTCCTCTCTCCTCCTTTACACCCCCACTTCCCCAACCACCCAAACACACACACACACACACTCAAGCACCACTAACTCCCCACCTTCCCCCAGCTCTACTGTAGCTTTGCCATTAGAGCTATTTGCATCTGACTGAGAGGCCATTAGAATAATAATTAGCCTGACCCACCAGCAAGGAAAGGCCTTCGTCAGCTCCAAACCAGGCACCAGGCTGGAGACACAGACTCGGTTTACCAGTCGTCAGAGAGAGGCCAGTGTACGCATGTAATTCCATTAACCGAATACGTCTCCATAATCAATCTGCACAAACAAGTTTTCTGGCTTTTTCAGCTATGCCCAGGTGGGCTTCAGTGTTTCTGCTCGATTCCCCCCCCCCCCCTTTCTTCTTATTATGCGTGTGTTGCTAAAAAACCACAAAGCGTGAAACCCTCCGGCAATGCTGCAGTTTAGAAAGGGTCTGAAGAGAATATAAGAAAATGTAGCATGACTTGTCAGAAAATCACCCTGAAATTACTCTGAAATTACTGTGCATGATTTTTTTTTTCCTCATAAAATCTCTGAACTAATAGTACTCCATACTGGCAGAATGCACTCCTGGCAAATGGGATGAAAAATGGGTATCACATGCTTTTAGCAGATATGTGCTAATGTGCCCAATTTCCAGGCTCATTATGGCATTAATGTACAAATCTCTGGCCTGGGTGGTGATTTTTCACGATGAAGGCAAAAATAATCACAGATAATTAGCTGTGTTTGACTATCGCAGAGAGCAGAACCCTGTTTGCGTTGTAAGAACAACAGCAGGCTCGAGCTACACTTTTGTCATAGAGAATCAGTGAATCTTTCCCCGCAATCTAAAAAAAAAACAACCTCTGCGCTCCGAGTAACATTATTCACCCAGCGCTTTCATTCAAGCAACGCAGCAACCTCCACAGAAAGGTGTAAGGCTTTCCTGTTGCAGTAGCACCACAGTGCATATTTCAGTTTTTCTACTGTTGTTATATGCTTAATAGATTTTGTTACACTAGCAATTGCTGAGATGCTTGTGGTGACGCATTATTACCCAAGCCCACTCCTTTTTAAGCCTCTTTTCCTTCATTAGGTTGCTTTTACATCATGCAGTTACAGCTCACATCAACTTCATTTCGGGCAGCAGCTATTTTCAGTGAAAAAGCTCTGATAAACCCACAGTACACCTGCTAAGCTGCAAGCAGAGAGAGCCCCAAAACATCCACAGCCCCTACAGAACACAATACTGTTAAGGCGCCCGTGCCTGTAGTGGTTTCAGTATAAAAACAGCCAGATAGTTCCATTACTGCAATGATTTTTTTTTTTTTTTTTGTTCACCCCACTTAGTGCTGAAGTATCACTTTATTGGGATAGCTTAAAAAAGATCTGGCCATGTGAAGTACAATGTGTTTTGCCACTGCTGAAGTCCTCAAAGGCCTCCTAACTGTTTGGTGACAGTGTGTAAGTTCACTGTGTTCTTCTGTGGTTTAAAGAAAACTGTCTCTGCTTAGCACTTCAGAACTGGCACCAATACATTTGACAACCAGTTCATTCACACTCCCTGATATCAAGAAATGCTGCTTTAAAACATCTCTGCACAAGTTCTTTCATAACAAATTGTAGCAGAATGTTTGACATAACCTCATTTACTTATTTAATTTTAATCCTGTGATGTAATGGCATCATATTTGATACATGAAAAACCCGATGTATCGAATCAGACACGTGTAGCACTACTGCGAGCAATAAATTGCACAAAAATGCTGGATGTAGCAAAAAATTGAACAAATTAAAACTTGATATTTAATTTAAAAAAAATTTTTAATGTGTCAGGTTTAAAAAAAAATAGAATTTTATGGCATTTATTTGATGGTTCAGGCTTTACAGGGTTAACATGTTTCATCACCTGTTTTATGTGTAATCGTGTTTTCATATTTTGAGAAAAGTATTTTTATTCAGTAGTAATTCCAGAAATTTTCAAGGATAGAAGGAAGTTGTAATAACCAGTTTGAAGAAATCCTGTCTCTTTGCTATTAGCCTCCCCATGTTTGTATGAATAAAGGTTAGATCTGAAAACTCCTTCTACTGAGACTTATTCCACATCATAAAATGGCAACATGAACAGAACTGGACTGAGCAGAGTTGCTGTCAGTGGCTCCGCTTACATAAAGCACTCTGTGTGCTCATGTAGAGTAGAAAAGCGCTATATAAGAACCAGTCCATTTACCCTTTACATCTTCTCTTCAAACTGTGTTCTCCCACAGGTAAGCAGTTCTCTTTTTTTCTGTGTAAGGTGAATGATGTACTTATTTTAGAACTTGGTCAAACTACTTGGTCTTATGTTATCAAAAATACATCTCTACTGCAGTACAGTGGCATGGTGGTTAGCACTGCTGCCTCACAGCAAGAAGGTCTGGGTTTGACTCCTCCTTGGCCCCGGGCCTCTCTATGTGGAGTTTGCACGTTCTCCCCGTGTCTGCCTGGGTTTTCTCCGGATGCTCCGGTCTCCTCCCACAGTCCAAAGACATGCAGGTACTGGGGTTAGGTTAATTGGTGATTCTAAATTGCCCATAGGTGTGCATGTGAATGTGAATGGTTGTCTGTCTCTGTGTGTTAGCCCTGTGACGGGCTGACGACCTGTACAGGGTGTACCCTGCCTCTAACCCTATGACAGCTGGGATAGGCTCCAGCCCCCCGCAGAAGAGGATGGATGGATGGACGGACATCTCTAAACTGGTACTCAGAGAGCCCAGACCTCTGGGATACAGTCTATATGATAGACAAATCATCATAAATATTTTATTATTTCAAAACAGTTCCATCCTACAGGGAATCCTGTAGGATGGGACTACTACGTGACTCACAACTCACTAATCCATGAGTGTGCAGTGTCCCTCAGTTTCTCAGTCAGATGTAGTTTCAGAACTTCAAAAATCGTAATAGACATAAAGTATGTACTGCAGCCTGCTCATGCTGGCTGTGCTGATAAATTAGACCAAACTGACTAAAACTACACAAATATCCTGTACGTTTCTATTTTACTTTGTAATCACACAGAATGGCTTGTTAGTGTTTTTTAATGAAGTATAGTTTTTGTTTTATTTAAAAGTTTTTTTTTTCACACTTAGTTTCAGTTTAGTTTTTAGTTAACTGTAATATCTGCGGTGATGTCACCGTGGTTATAGCCATTATACCTTTGTGTTGTGGGTGTGCTATATGCCAGCGCATTTGTATTGCAGAGAGTGTAGCAGCAGACAGCACAAGTTAGATTTGTCTTTAGTTTGACTGAAAGTGGTATTTGTTAAGCCAACAATTTGCATAACTTAAATAACTGGAAAGCAGCTCAAGTTTTAATCATATTTCAGCTACCTTTTTTGCTGATAATACATTTAGGAATGACTTCATCTTTAAACACAAGTGCAGGGCACACTGTATTAAAACACAAAGTTTAGCTCCTACACAGATGCGGTGACCTTTGTGGATGCATTGAACGTGGAAGACTGCACAAAAAAGACCTTCAGAGAAGACTGTCTGGTATTGGGGGGACCAATCAGAGCATCCCTAATAGGCACACTCTAGAGACGTGTGTTTATGTGTGTGTTTGCAGTGAGAGCCTCCGTCTGTCTACTCAGCGGCAACTGTGTATATAGCATGCATGCATGAATCCTTGCATATGTTTTTGTGCGCACAGGTAACTTTGCGCGCCTGTTGGCTGTGTTTGCGCATGCAGAGACAGAAACAGGAATTACCGTGCACATGTGGGCACCAGCATGTGCGTGTAGTTAGAATGCACACGCACAAACATCTAGTTAATAGCATTTCTAGTATACATGTGCGTGCCTGTGTGAAGCAGATTGCTGCGCGCGTGTGTCTATTTGTTTATTTGTGTGCGTGTGCGGTTGCTGCGGGCAGGTTGAAGATTGTCTCCCCCCTGAGGGCCTCTCTCTCCCTGCAGCATGTGGGAACCATGGCGCGTTGCCAGGATACAAGCCCCTCGTCTGTACTGACAAGAAGACATGAAGAGCAAAGATTAATTATTTACAAGCAGACCCCTGTACACCACGTCTGGCTTGGCACTTCTCCTGCATTAAATGTCACTATCTATGAAGCCATCCGTTTTATTGCTTATTCTATTTAAGCGCCGTGGAAAATCTGTTGCATCGCATGTGCCATCCTCATATCTAAGGCCAGGCATTTCCCCCTGTCAATAAAGCTCATTTAATTTGGAGTAACAAGCCACGATAGTGCGTTTTTCAGACCTCTCTGTACAAAAGCACATTTTAAACATCAGCCGTGAAGCGGACAAGAATGCTCCCTAACGGTCCCTGCCTGCACAGTCACAGCTATCACTGAAGTGTGTTCGCAAGCTGGGATCACCGGTGTCCTCTGAGCAGCCTTCTCCCCCCACATCATCCAATATTTATGGGGTCTGTATGCCACTGGCTGACTAGCAGATCCACTTTCTGGGAATAGCAGATATTTACAAAACATATTAGAGTGATTCATTTACCACCCCATTCGTCTTCTTTGTCCGCTCTGCCTTCCTTCAGCCTCTGTCTCTCTCCAAATGATGAGATATCCAGAGACAGGGCGGGGGTGGGGATTGATTGAGTGAATAGTGAGTTTACTGCTCTGTTTTTTTATTATTATTGTGGACAAAAAGGGGGGGAAAAAAACATACAGACTAAAATGATAATACACTGTATTAAAAGCTCTAACATTGTCCAGCACACTCACACTCTTAATAAAGTGATATAAAGGCATTTATTGTGGCAGATTATATAGAGGTGCTCTCTGCTTCTGCCTGTGACGAAGCTGGAAAGTGAAGGCATCCGTGCAGCTTCAACCTGGGCTGGTCCTTTGTTCTCATTTCCTACCATCTCTTTGTTGTGCTGCTGACTGTCTGTCTGCTCGTCTGTCTGTCCGTACATCTCTCTGTCTGTCTGTAACCGGCCCGGGTTTATTTGCATTTCTCCAACACATCCATATTCATGATGGAAGCGGGTCACTCCACGCGGAGATGTGTGTGTTTCTGTGCCTAAGTGTTTCTGTGTGCGTTTGTGCGGGATTTAATTGGGCTGTGGTCAGAGGGGATCCTCCACACTGAGTCCCAGGTGGAGAGGGAGCAGGGATCCCACTGTTCTGAGCATTATGCATTTTCTATTGTTTCTCCCCCTCCCTCCTCCTGTACACACGGGTGCTCCTGTGGCGATGGCACAAGACGCCTTTTCATTAAGCTAAATTTGGTCTGATCCAGCACTAATTCTGCTCATATCTGACGAATTGATTTCAAGGACCACAGGCTGGGAAAGATACATCTCGCTGTGTTTTTCCAAAAAAAAAAAAAGGAGAAGGAGGAAAAAAAAACACCAAATATTTCATATGGCAATCAAGTGTTTTCTTTTAGTGGTTGTACAGGATCACAGGTAAAAAGAATTCCTCGGTTTATAAGATTTGCTGGATTGTTCTCTGAAATACGCTGCAGAAAATAACACATTCTTAATAAGTCGCCTTTTTAAACGACGCTGATTTGAAAGTGAAAGATGTCAGAACAAAAAAACAAAGCTACCGTTACCTACAGCAAGCATTTGGCCTCATGCAAGGGCTTTTATTATCATCAGAAATGTAATTGCACTGTTGTTGTTGAAGGACAGAGGACAGGAAAAAAAAAAAAGGATCAGGCTCTAGATATAAAGTACGTGCCGAGCATTAATGCAGAGCCCACTTCTCTCCTTTATATTTCCCAGCCAGTCACTGTGACTTCCTTACATGATGGAGCTTTTGTATCCCCTTAACCCTCTGTATGTCACATGTCAGGGAACACAATCACTGTTGCAGCCTACTTCACCCTAAAGTGGAAATGAGCATTAACACCAGACTGCAATTGTGTGGCAGAACAAGGCTTGTTACAGAGGTCAGTGGCTCGGGATAACACTGTTTCAATGTGCATTATCAGTGGTCTGTGGAATGGCAGCGGGACAGGGCCTGCTTTGTTTTTTAGCGTACTAGTTTCAAATTAAAGAAGATGTGCGAGGCCATTTCTATTCAGTTGTACAGATTTTTGATAACTGGGGAAAGTTTTTTGAAAATTTGTTAGAATGTATTTTTGTTATGCTTCAAAATGACCAATGCTGAAATTATTAGGAGGAGAGAAAGGAAGGTGGGATTTTTAGAGACGCTCCAACGCAACTTACACATACAATCAAATTAAATATGTCTATTGCCCAAGCTGGTGTACATTATTAACTCATCACACATGACTGCTTGTTTAGGACCCCTTGCCATCACATTTGAACACCATATGTAGCCTATATGGTAGTTTTTTCAGTGTCCAGGTGCGAATGTGAGGAACGCATATGTTTTAACAGACCTAAAAGCCATCCAAGTAGTTTCAGTATCTAAACCTAGTTATGCAGCGAGGTCACATTTCGTGAATTTCTGAGACACCAGTGGGTTCTGGCAAAATAGCAGCGTTTGACACCTCATGAGTTATTGCAGACTGGAAATTCACAGTGAAACAAGTAAAGCGCGGGGAGCTAAATATGCTTCCCCAAAATATATACCCCTGCAATGAGGACGAATTGATAGCAATTTATCATATCACACTGATAAAGTAGTTGGACTAATGTCAAACTAAACACGCAGGATTGAAAATGCAAAATGATACGCAGCAATTTTGCATTTTGATCACACAAAGAGATGGCCTCAAGACGGCACAGTTTTAAGTTAATTTTATTACGACATTAGCAGTAATCCTCTGGCTATTTCCAGGATTTACAAACGCTCTACAAAGACTTCAAAGGTATGCGTTCCTCACCACAACATCATCTTTCATTTTAGTTTGCAGCGCTCTGGAACAAAAGGTTTAACTCTCCTCTCTGCATAATGTGAGTTAACTTTTCCTCAGAAACGTCTAATTTTTCCACCCTCAAACTTTCTTTGTGCAAACACAAAAAAACGAAGAGGCAAAATCACAGGAAACACCAAAAATCTGTCTCGTTTCTATCCTGTCAAACACCCAAGCTGTGCATATTATGACACAGACTCAAGGTAATTTCACATGAAACACTCACAGTCGGTCTTAAAACAATTAGCGTCTTTGTTTGATGGGAGAGAGAAAAGAGTCTATGATAACTGATTATTGCGATGGGATTTTATATTGCTTTTTAAAAACCAATTAACTCCTGAGAGCTTAGTGGCTTTCCGACAAACGGCACATCGTTAAAGTATTGTTGGGGAACATTGTTGGGCGTGATAATTGGCATCCATTCAGAGCGGCGCTGGCAGACTCTTAGAAAGGGGTCTTGCTGAACAATCAGATGCTCAGAGACAGAAGCCTGAGTTGGCATTTCTCTGGCCTTTTTCCCTCGTCGCAGATTCTCAGACTCGGCCATTTCGCAATCCTTATCTCTGCCCAGGCACTGCAAAGCCTCACATTTAACAGGAAACTGAGAGAATACTTTCAATGCAGGCATTTGAGTGCAGTGGACATTAAGTGCCACGTATTGTCCGTTTCTTCTTGACATTGAATTTATTAAAGCAATTTGAATTAGCCTGCTGTTTCACACATCCCTTAACAAGATGTGGCGATAATGTCATTGTCTGCCTGGAGGACTGCAAATGTCAGCATTCTTTTCCTTTTGATCAAAATTCCCGATATCATCTCATGTCCTGAATTACACTTTCCAATCTCAATGAAACAGTGTTCTGAAAAAAGTTTGAATCGTTACTGAAACCAGTGGGTGTGGCTTTAGTTCATTTCAGTAATGTTAGTGTTAATGAAAACACTTTATTGCATTTACTTTGTTTATTTTGCTAGTTTATTTGTGGCTGTCCTTCCATAAAGATGACCCCAATATTTATAGTTACAATTACAGTAGTATAGATTAGAAGGTTGGGGTGGAGAGAGAGGTCAACAAAACACTGACATGAAAGACAATTTGTTTCCCATCTCAAACCAAAACTAAGCATCTTACCAAGTTCATTCCAGACCTCTTATTTCTCTAGACATTACAAAGAACAGAGGCGTACATATTTGTGCACACATATTGAAATACTGTACATCAGATTCTTGCTCCTATGAATAATAGGAGCAACTTTGATGGTTGTTAAAAGTACAGTCAGTCATTTTTTGAGGTTATTCAATAGAAAAAAAAGGATCTTGTACTGATAAATATTCATATATTAGTGTGTTATTACGTCTTCCAAAAAACTGATACATTCTTATAAACTTATAATTAATCTATTAAATTACATAGGAGTGGGCGCTTGTTTGTGGAAGCCGCCATGTTCCCCCACCATATTTGAATGCAGTCGTCAGGAAGGACATCACCCTTCCAACTAATCGCACTTTACGTATGTGGCTAGAGAGCGGCCACATAGGTAGTACACCAAAAAAGGAGGAGAAGAGAACTCGTGGGTGTTTGTGCCGTGGAAGGACATTTAAATTTGTGACTGCACCTTCAGATTCAAGATAGGAAGTCTCATACCCATGTTTTCTCATCTGGGAAGGGGTCCCCTTCACCAAAGAACGCCACCAGCATCTTTATAAGATGTCATCCTCTTTCTCCTCACTTCAATCTTTCATCTCCTCAACTGAAGTCATGGCTGTAAAAACAAAACATGCAAAAATATTTTTTTTATTTATTCCCGATACTGTCACCATTACTTATGACAAACCGGCGAGCCGGCTAAACAACAACAGCTGGTTATAAGCTAAACAGTTTGATTACATTCTCACATCATATGAGCGTTTGATCACTGCGTCTCAGAGTCCAACAAGTAAAGTAAGTAAGTAAAACTTTATTTATATAGCACCTCTCAAGACAGGAGTCACGAAGTGCTTCACAACAGGACATAAAATACAAAAAACAATTAAACAAAGGCTAATCTAAAAAGATGAGTTTTTAAAAGATCTAACAAGGTTAGATCCACTTCAAAGACAGTTTCACTAACGAAAGCTAGCAGTAGCTAAGAGCAGCAAAAACATCAGCACTTAATGACAAAAAAGTTCAGGATATCCTCAACAACTCACCTCAGCATTGCTGCCATCGGTCAGAAGTGAGCTTCACTGACTCATCAGCTTGTATCGGACTCCTTTCACAAAGTTTTACAGCCTCCTCCACAGCAAGGTTATTATCGTTAATGATAACACCGGCGCACGACCACAAGGTAATTAACACACATAATCCACATAATCAAGCATAGCCACTTGCGGAGGTTGTGTACATCGGCCTGCAAAGACCCAGTGCTGAAGTCTAATTAGCAAGCATCTAACCAAGCTAGCTCTCTGAGCAGCTTGATGTGGTGGAAAACATCAGGATGCAGCTGGATTTGAGCTTTAATTCCTTCAAAGAGTTCAGTTTGTTTTTGTCAAACATTCACTGCGTTCTGATGTTATACACCACATGTAGGTGTTGTTAATCTACTGCACTGACACTGAAGTTTATTGTAGTTTATTGAATTTTGGAGTTCATGTTTTTCTTTACGTTTCTCCCTGTTGATGTTCATGTGCATCCTTAATATTGCACACATTTAGCACATAATGCTAAATGTGTGTAAATGTGCTGTCTTGTGAACAGTTGGTTGTTGAATACAATTTTTTAAATGGTATCTTTAGTCGAGTTTTTATTACACAATAAAGACTCTTGCACCTTGAATCTTGCACCTGACAAAGTATGAAAATTAAAACTAAACTAAAACTAAGCATGAAACCAAAAATAAAAACTAATAAAAATAAGCAAAAACACTCTGTGTTTGTTATTTTTTTTTGTTTTGTTTTTTTTATTGATGGATTTCCTCTTTTTTTCTCCACTGGCAGCCTTCTATAAATAAATAAAAAGACTCAAGTTTCTGTAAAAACTCTGCACATAACAACTGGACTGACTGTAGTTATGAGGAGTGTCTTGTTGGATCCTTCTCATCTTGATTTCTGGTTGTTGTTCTTTTCTGTCAGTGATCTGACCACAGCTGAAAAGTGTGCTCATTTGCATCTAAAAAGTTGTTGTGCATAGGATACCAGAGAGTTTTGCTTTTTATCCTCACGCCTGACTTAAAGCGGGAGGATATTGTTGTCATACATCTGTCCATCCATCCGTCCATCCAGGTGTCTGTCCCTGAGGTTTTATTTAAAGACAAACTCAGATTAACTGAATGACTGGCTCTTCACACTCAGACGTGGAGGGCGATGCTCAGACTTGTTCTTTCTAAGCATTTCAGTCATGATTAGTTTCCGGTCAAGAATCACTTGTTTCAGGATGGTTGTTGTAAAAAAAAACCTGTGACCACAGCGGCCATACATGATGTCCATCACTGTCCTCATTTCCCACTTTCTCTCATGAGCCTCTAATTTCATCTTTCCCGTGTTGATTGGCGTGTTCCATACTAGGATTTCTCTATATCCGATTTCAAAGTGCTCAGTGATAATTAAGAATTAGGTCCTCAACAGTTTGGCCGTGTGCAAACCTTCATTCAACAGTGTAACAACAGTCTAAACTACACATGTGTGAGGGACTCAGTTAACCTTGGCAGGTTTGTTATTGTAAGTCTCTCTGTGTGTGAGAGTAGCAGCTTCAGCAACAGAAGCTTACTTTATTCAGCCAGAATGTGGGGGTAAGCCAAGGCTGCAGTGTAGAATGCAAGGACTCCTACAGGAGGAAGATAGAGGCCAAACTCAAGCAGAACAACACAAGGGTATGAAGAAAATCGCTGACAAACCCCACGCCACCAACCCACACCTTCTACACATCTCATAAACATCCCCTGCTTGAGTGTGACTTCTGGCCAGATTAAGCTTCAATTATACAATCCATGTCCACGAGTCCGCTAGGGTACGCTTGTCTCAGAGTGACGTAAGTTTTGTCATTAGATGCTGAATATGAGGGTCTGTGCAGACATCCACCGTTGCCTGTTTTTTGTCACCTTGTGGAATTTGGAAATTTTACATTACACTTACGCATACACCACAGACTTCAAGCAAACTTCAAAGTATAACAGGAATGGCTACTCGACCGTCAGGAATCCAGCTCTCGCTGTCCATTTCCATGTCCGCAGAGGAGTATAATCGGGGCTTTAGGTGAAGAAACTACACCCAAGCAGGGCTACTGGCTCTGATGGCATCAGCCTCAAGGTTCTAAGGACCTGTGCTAGTTGACTAGCTAGATTAAAGTCTGAAGCAGGGGAAGACCCTGGTGTTATGAAAAACATCCTGTCTAGTTCCTTTACCAAAGAAGTTGCACCATTAATGACTATAGACCGTTTGCCCTCGCATCACATGTGATGAAGGTGCTGGAGAGACTAGTCTTGGCCCACTTAAGGCCACGGGTCAAAACATCTTTTGTTTAATCTGTGGCGTCAACATTTTTCAGACAGAAAAAATCTAGAAGTGGATGTCTGGGAGAAATCATTTGTTTATGAGTGTGAATAAGGCCAGAGAAATGTTGATTGACTTCAGAAGGAAGGTGACGTGTCCATCCCGGGGCAGTGTTGAGGGAGGAGTACAAGTACCTGAGCATCCACATCGGCAACAGAGTCAACTGGAAGATCAGCGCAGAAGCTGTATACAAGAGGGGGATGAGTGAACTCTATTTCCTAACCAAGCTGAGATCCTTTAGCCACGAGAAACCAGAAAGGGAACCTGCAAGCATGACTTCATTTTTAATTGGCGTGTTTAATACTAGTAAATCAGGACATCCCTGTTACATGGACAAGACGAACACACAAACATCCACTCTGTCAGTTGGCTTGTATCTACATACTGAAATGGAACAGATCTCTAAATCCCTGTAAAGCATTAATCAGTGGTCATCTTGGACCAAGGGCTGTCCAGGAGTAAAAGGCACTCCACCCACTTTTCTCTCATAATGTTTATTCCTGCTAAATTGTCCCTTTGGTGTTGTACAGCTGTTCTTTCCAGGTCATCAAACCTGGTTACCCTTACAAGTGTGTGGATGGTCTGCAACAACATTTTCAGCAGTCTCAGCATTCCACAGAGTCCATTGGATACCATTTTCATTTGTAGATGCCTACAAGGACGAGGAACAAAAGGAAGCTGTTATCTGTCAGCCTCTTTCCAGCTCTCTGCAAAAACAAATGAAAACAAAAGTAATAACTGACATGAATCACCGCCATTTGTTAGCAGCTAAGTGGAATAGGTCGCTAACAGGAGATGAGAACTATTTGATCTGCCTGTTCTTCGAGATATATGTCTGGGCGGTGTTCTTTTAGCTGTTCCTCTGTGTGTGTGTGCGTGTGTGTGTGTGTGTGTGTGTGTGTGTGTGTGTGTGTGTGTGTGTGTGTGTGTGTGTGTG
>JAVDPK010058026.1:0-19683 GCA_034780415.1 Cichlasoma orientale
ATTATATATCTCTCAGTCATATTCCGAGGTAGGCTTTGTTAGCATTGGGGGTCTATATATATATATATATATATATATATATATAAAAGATATGGGACACATGCAGCAACAATGCAGCTGTAATTATGATATGGCTTTTTTTTAATTTCAGATCACATGGTTCACGTAGAGCTGTGTGTGTGAGTGTTGAGGTCTTGTTTTTCTGTTTTAACTCAGTTTTGACAAATAGATTTGCACACAATCAGAACACTTGACCAGCCTTGGGCGCGATCTCTGAATTGTTGTAAGCAGCACGAGTAAGCAAAGCATACGAAATGCTTTAAATGGAAACCTGAAAATCCACCAACTTCACATTTTCAGAAATGCTTTTGAAACCTACCCCGAATGCTTAAAGGGAGCTATTGTCCACCCTGCAGTCCACTTTCTTAACTACTTATCCTTGTTAGGGTCATGGGGGTACTGGAGCCTGTCCCAGCTGTCATAGGGCAGGAGGCAGGGTCCACCCTGGAACCCTGGACAAGCCACCAATCCATCATAGCACTGCTTGTGCATTTTCTTATTTTCTGTCCCCCTCACTTGCTGTTGACACTTTCTGTTTATGAGAGGCGGCCAATCAGTGGAAAATTTGCTTAGGAGGGAGAAGGGAAGTAAAGCAGCTTCTTTTGGGCAGTGGACAAATTGGGCACATGTACCATGGCCAAGTAGAAGATAAGTAAGGATTATTTTAAATTATGAATCAAAGCTGCTCTGGTAGACTCCTAAAATAAAACATGAACCAGTGAAAACAACACAGAGCACTACTACTACAAAATACTGCCCAAATGCCCTTTCTGAACAGATGAGTTTTAAGCTGTTTTTTAAAGGATGTCACAGAGTCAAGGGTGTGAGGAGAGGATGTAAGCTGCTGTTGTGCTTTTTGAGCATCAAGTACAAAACCGTGTCACATAGATTAAAAATGATGCAGGGACTTTAACATTCATATGATGCAATTCAAGTCGATTCACTGTTTCTCTTGAAGTTTTACGGTACTAAACAAATGTTACATCAAAACCAAAAATCTAAAAGTAATTGCATTTCGCAGGACGTGCTTAATTCCTCTATTGTTTAATATTTTATTTCTGTTTAGGAAACAAAATACACGCATTTAAAAGTTAACCCTGAAATGTTACAGCCTGGTTGCTCGTGCGGCCGTTAAATCTTACCCCTCAGTATGATGCGGCACACATCTTCATCACGCAGGGACAATGGCGCTCCTGGTCCCTCGCTGTGCACGTGAGCATCCAGACACTTTCCTTCAAACCAGCTGATTAAATGCAGAGTTCCTGTTTTTGAATCCAGCACGAAGCGCAGACCTGCCGTTGAGGAGAGGTCATAAAAGCCAAAGAAAAAGTACAAAAATAAAAAAAACCCTCCAATACTGTAAACTAATCTAAGCAAAACGTCAAGCAGTGAACTGACCCTTAACAAAACATAAAGCCTTCCCCTTCTTAGACAGGAGGTGTATCGCTCATGCTGCCTCCCCCTCGGTTCATCTCGACCTTGACCCAACACTCATCTTGATTAGCTGTCTACCTTGAAACTGCACGTAGCCGGAGCCCGAGCTGACCGGCTTCCAAACAGCCATCGGTCTCTGCAGAATGAGACTGAACGCGCAGCTAATATACAATGAAAAATAACATAAAAGATAAACACTGATGGAGCCCATTTTAAGCGCTGAATATGGAACTTTGTTTTGCTTTTGTTTTTATTGCTTTCCTCCGTCCTTGTTGCTATGACACAAGTGGATCACATCTGGCTTAACTCACAGTAAATACCTTTTACTTGTCTGTTTAAACAAACCTGCTCTACTGATCAGGAAGCAGTGTGGTACACTACAATATCTATTTTAAATACAGTAATATTAACTGTATAAAGAGAGGGTAATATTGTGGACATAATTATAAAATGACATTCAGTATCATGCAATATGTACCTTTCTACACAATTTTTTATTTATTTATTTTTTCTTTTACTTAAAAAATATTTAATAAAATACTTATTATGGTTAGTAGGTAATAAAATATCTGTTAGATAATTGGGGTGACCTAGTCAAAATAAGGACTGCTGACCAGAGCCTGTAATACAAAGCAGGTTTGCAGCATCTGACCAGTCAGAAACATGGGCAGGTCCACTCACAGCAGAGTGGCTAATTTTGCAAAGGAATAGAAAACTATAGAAGTTAAACACACAATACAGAGTACAGGCAACAGCTGCTCAAAAAAAAAAAAAAAGCCTTGTTAGCGATGCTCATCAGAGACAACTTAAGTTTCACAGTGATGCATCCCGATAAGAAGTGAACCACCTTTATAATAATGAAAAGACAGGGCTGACCCTGAAGTTACCTCGCCAAACCACAAATCCTGCTCCGTGGTACTGGACTGAGGGTAAGCTAAAAATCCTAAGCTTAACCTCAGCCTGAGCTTGCTTCCTCACGCAACCACATTTCTTCAAGTATCCTCTCATTTTTTTGGAAATAATACTGCAAAAGAAACACACCACAGACCCCAATTGGATAATGCATTTCGCGCATAATAGGTGGATCTGCTAAAAGTGTGTGCAATATCTTGTGATATCGCACAGGTTGGATGGGAACATTTCCACTGTGCAGTTTTTTCCATGCTGTGACAGAGAGAAAAGTTTGAGGCAGTACATTCTGATTGCTGTGTTGCTGTACAGGGTCACATTATATTGCAGAATGTTTTGTACTAATGAATGGCATCTTCGCTAGGGAGAAGTGTTCCGGTATCTCAGCCCCAGTTTGCACTGGGCTATGAGACGTCAGCCCCCATTTGGTCAGTCTGAACCAGCTATTAGGTAAAAACTGCAATATCTGCAGTGCCGGTTAACCTGTTGTCACGAATTTGAGAGAGAGAGAGAAAAAAAAAACCTTTTACAGCGATGAATTTAACAAACTGTCAAATCATCTGCCCCGTGGGCTTAGATGTTGCTAATGGCAGCTTATAGCTACATATGACTCTATTTTGGTTGCACAGTTTTCTGTTAGAGGGGAAATGCTAACAGCCTGTCATTTCTAGGCTGTGAAGCAGTTATATTAGAGGTGGATGTTGTCGTGAACTCTAAATTTTGTCTTTGAAAACTCGTCTGAGATCTGAAGATCTCACCGATGTCTTTTGATGAGACATCTGACAGTCACCTCAAAAACTCGCTGACAGGTTGCTTTCATTTTCAGCATGTAGATGCCCGGATTTAGATTTGAACTCGTGAACCGTAACCTGTAAGTTTCGCAGCTCTTGTTAAAGAAGAAAAGGCAGGAGTGCGTAATGAAACTCGAAGCATGATATCCATACTGTGATAAGTGTCCTTGTTTGTCCCCCCCCCCCCCATGCACGACGAACAGTAGTGCGACCAACGTGGGGGCAAGGCTTTTAAAATGTCACCGGTAGTCGAGAAAGTCAGCAAAGTCTTGTCATGCGAAATAAGAGCTTAGGCGAAGAAGAGACGGCATGTAACTCACTTTAAGTTGATCAAAACAACATTTGTTCCGTTGACTTATTTATTTTCCATTTTCTAGAAAAGCACAGGACGTATTGGCCCCTACGTGCCATCACCGTAACACATGTGCACCCTCAGCTCTTCAGTACAGATGCCACTTACTCTGCAATTGATAGTTTCTTGGATAAAGTCTGTTTTTCTTCTCAATGCAGTGGTCGATACCCCAAGAATAAGAAATGTGAAAAGAAGAATTAGCTCTGGTATATTTAGAATATGAGGAGTGCCATTTGGATAGTGAATTGCTGATTCTCCTCCTCTGCGAGCATCAATTTCATCATTGATATGACATCTTTACAGCGGCTCCCTTTGCTATTATCCTGTATGCCAATGCTCCAGTGGAGAGGATCAGTGATACTGAAGCTGCTGAGTTGTTGCAGTGCCATTACCTGCAGAGTGTTTATGCTGCAGCTAGGTCCCTGGGAGCCTCAGGGTCCTGCTCTCCCCTCCTTTAAATACTACATGAGGGCCATTAGGGACTGATGCTTGCACTGGGTCCCACTTCACCTTTAGTGGTACTTTCCTTCCCAGTCCATTTAAGCTAACCAAAAATAAAATCTACTAATGGATTGTGTTGGAAAAGAGGAGACTATATTTACAAAGTCATATTTCATAAGTTTTATGATGTTTACACTCACTGGCCACTTAATTAGTTACTGCTTTCTAGTACTGGTTGGGTCACTTCTGTCCTGTTCGACCACATGCCAAAAGTGCACTGTTGACCTGAGATCAGGTGACTGTGGAGGCCATTTGAGTACAGCGAACTCAGTGTCATGTTCAAGAAACTAGTTTGAGATCATTTGAGCTTCGTGACACGGTGCGTTATCTTGCTAGAATCAGCCATCAGAAGATGGGTACACTGGGGTCATAAAGGGATGGACTTGATCAGCAGCAATACTCAGTTATACTGTGGCATTTAAATGATGCCCAGTTGGTACTAAAGGGCCCAAAGTGTGCCAAAACAATATCCCCCACACCACCACTGCCAGCCTGAGCCACTGAAACAAGGCAGGCTCATACTTTCATTTTGACCCTACCATTCAAAGGTTGCAGCAGAAATCAAGACTCCAGTTTTTTCCAGTGTTTATTGACCGATTTTGGCGATCCTGTATGAATTGTAGCCTTAGTTTCCTGTTCTTAGCTGACAGGTACCCGGTGCGGTCTTCTGCTGCTGTAGCCCATCTGCTTCAAGATTGAGATGCTCCATGGTCTTCCTGTCAGCTTAAAGAAATCTGGACCTTTCTCCTCTGACCTCTGACATCATCAAGGCATTTGCAGCCGCAGCTCACAGGATATTTTCTCTTTTTCAGACCATTCCCTGTAAACTCTAGAGATGGTTGTGTGGGGAAACTTCCAGTAGATCAGCAGTTTCTGAAATACTCAAACCAGCTTGTGTGGCACCGCCAATCATGCTACATTCAAAGTCACTTAAATCACCTTTTTCCCCCAACACATGCTCGGTTTGAAATTCAGCAGATTGTCTTGGCCGTGTCTACATGCCTAAATGCACTGAGTTGCTGCCATGTGATTGGCTAACTAGATATTTGCAGCATATGAAGCCAGTGAGTGCACCTCCCCACACCCAAGGCATAGCACCTTGAGACGACTGTTGTGGTTTGGCACTATGTAAATAAAACTGAATTGAATTCAAATTTGCCACTTTTGCGACAGAAAATGGAGAAAATTCTTAATTTAATGTTAAAAGAAATTTTAAAATAATGTAGGAGCTACTTTGTTGCAGATCTGTTTTCTGTTTGTCTGCATCCACTATTGGGTACGTGTAGATGGACAAACAACAGCAAACACATGTTACAGCTTGATGGTGACAGTATTATTAAATAACTTTAAAAGAAAATCCCTTTTTTTTCTTATGAAGGAAGTTGTGACAAAATGTGACAGATTCTTCCTCAGGAGGACAAATGACAGCTTATTTAATGAAACAACTTTCTGTAATTTGTTTCTCAAATTGCATATTTATGGTGTGAGTTTGACAAATGTGACAGAAAATACAATTAAATACCACTTTAGGTTTTTAA
Organism: Cichlasoma orientale; assembly: GCA_034780415.1. Classification (NCBI taxonomy): domain Eukaryota; kingdom Metazoa; phylum Chordata; class Actinopteri; order Cichliformes; family Cichlidae; genus Cichlasoma; species Cichlasoma orientale. The sequence continues at coordinate 5,586 of JAVDPK010058026.1, forward strand.
GTATCATAAATGTAAAGATATTTTCCTTCAGTTACTTTTTTATACAGTTTACAGTAATGCCTACAAACTAAGTGTATGTGAGGAAGAGCACCGTAGGTGTAACACAAGCAATGTACAAACCGCAGATTAAGCAGCTTCAGTAGTAAGAATTACCAGCACTAGGTATATGTTGTACTAGCTGGAAAATATACTTGCTCAGCTGTAAATATGTAAATAAAGGCACCAGCTGCATAATCGAATGAACATCCTTTTTTCCCCTTTTTTTTAGCCTCTTGGTTTTCTCATCTTTTTAGATATCCAGATAAAACAGGGGAGATTATCCCCCCCCCTTCTTTTCAAAAACTCTTACAACTTACTTTTCCACTCTTTAATAAGAAAATCTTTGCATTAATGAGAGTATTTGCATAGTAAAATCTAACCTTTTTATGAATGGCTTTTGAAAGGTCAAGATATTAGATCTAAATCATTTTATGTTAGTCATCTCAAAACTTAAGGTCAAACAGATAAAGAGGAAATTACTTAGGTGGTATGTGTTCAGCAAGATCTGGGTTAGCAATATTTTCCATCTGATCAAATAAAATTGAACGTTCTTATTGTTTAAGTTGTGGACGTTAGATTTCATAATGTGTTATGATATAAGTTAGGATATAAAAGTCTAATAATTTATAGATGAAAGAGTTTTTTCTTTACTTCCCTTTCAGAAGGCCCTTGGTCCATTTTGACCTCTGACACCTGCAACAGAGCTGTTCCAGTGACTGGAAAAAGATACTGCTCATCAGTATATTTAGATAACGGTTATTTGTAATTTGAAAATAGTTGGTTCAAATCTCCGTGCTTCCAAAAATGGGATTCGATGCGCTCGTGTGCCTGTCCGGCCGTATACGTGGAAGGAAAAGCCGGTCCGTCTTCAATGTAGCAACGTGGAGCCCATTTCTTGTATTGATTATTTGGTTTGAAATTCATAGTCGGTGCCGCTGTCTTCTGAAATTCAATTCACTGGCTCCAGCCATTTACTGAGGCTCTTCTTCATTTTCGTTTCCCTGGTCTGAACACAAACTCACCTCTGTGTGCTCTCTGCATAATTAGAAATCTTACCCATTAGCTTCTGGCTCATCTGCTTCTGTGTTTCTTGCTCTGCTAAGTCTCACCCCCTACCTCAGGGCCTAAGATATTCATCTGAGGGTGGAAGCTGGGCACTTTTGATGTTTTTTAAGCATTTGTGTGGGTAGACTGTCTCATTTGAGGAGTGCCAAAACATGAATCAGAATATGAAAACCAGTGTGCAGTGCAGGCTAGCAGACCTCTTGTGTCATCACATAGAAACACAATAGGAAGCAGAGCAGAGCAAATATATGGTCCCTCTTTAAACATGTAATGTGATCTGCTATTGATGTAGAACAGTTTCCGACAGATGCTTTCCTCCACTGGGAGGTCAGAGGTCAGGGTCAGCTGCAGAAGAACCGACAGGAAGGCGTGTTAGAGCTTTTGTCATTTTGTTGATCAATAGACCCCCTTTAAGGAAAAGGCTAAATGGTTGTGGAAGCTGGAGTAATTAATTCGTTTTTAGCGAGCAATCCTTTGAATTTAAGTTACAAAAATTAGATTTGGATACATGGTTTTGCGTTGGTGCTACACAGAGCGTTTCAGGTCCACGGGTACATGCTGTTCATGTGAACGCTGTAAAAATAAATGTGCAGTATTCTTGTTTATGTTTGTGCTGCTGTTATTCCTTTACATTAGCCCCTGCAGTAGGACTGTTCATATGCAGCACATCTTAAGCTAAGTTTTTAAAAACCGTGTACTCTACAGCCTCTGGGCTCAAATATTTTAGTGCATCAGATAAGAGAAGGCGATATAGTACTAATATTACTAATACAATACTAATATTTACGAAAAAAAAAAACTTTCATTGGTGATTCCAGATTGCAGGCAGTAGCATTTACTAATACAAATTGGCATTTTCCATTCGTTTCCAATGAGCTACTGTCATTGATGACGGACTGCCTAATTAAAAGTATGAATCTATTGCCACAAGGTGCCAGCAGCAGCATTATAGTACAATAGTAGTGACACAGCATTATATAGAGTGACACAGCATAAATCAAATGTGAGAACAAAAGTAGCCTAGGTGGTGTTTTATTAGAAAATTTAAGCAAGTATAACATAACTGACTGCAGAACAGTTTAACAGTAACTAAAGTAACTTAAGCTTATCGCTCTACACGAGCTAAGCAATATTGTCTTATAATAAAATAAAAATGTTTTCTACCTGGGATGGCACAATGCAGTCAGACAGGTACCGTTCACCTGGCAACCGCCAAACCCAGACTCATCCATCAGCTTTGCATTGTGCTTGGATGCAGCTTGGTTCTATACACCCGTGGCCATGGAAGTTATTGGAACACTTGAATTCAATGATTTGATGGGTGAGTGAATACTTTTGGCAATATAGTGTAGATGCCGGGATGTTACAGTTTATTTAAACAACTGGGAAAATAGCTGCACTGATCATTTAACTGGAGATGAAATGAAGACGGGCTGCTTTTTAACTCTCAGTGGTGCTTGTGAAATGAATGGCTAACTATGTCAAACGTAACAAGCAGACAGATTATGATTTGGGTTAGAATACACCCTACATTTCATGCCCTGGGGATGAGAACATGTTAAAATTGCAGTATGTAGTCTGACAGCTCTCTTGACAGGCAAAAAAAAAAAAATCCAAAGTAATACCTTAAAATTGACCAGTTTTCCAAAGACTGACTGAAATATGTGGAAGCAGGCATTTCCTGCTTGTGTGACACCATAAATAGACAACCTGAACAGGGCATTGTCAACATGGTGCATTACCTATTGTTCTCTTCCAAGATAAATGACCTCAGGCTGGTTGGCATGTTTGCTCCCACAGCTAACTTACTATCATGCATGAACACTGTGTTTGATGGCCACTGTCAGGATTTATCAAAGGCATCCTGGACGTGTATCAGGTGCTTGACACAAACAAATCCCTCAGAGGAAGCAGGCAGTTTATGACTCTCACCAAAGTGCGTGCCATCTGTGAGTTAAGGCTCCCATTTACCACTTCATACGCAAGAAATATTGCTGTGAAATGCCAAGAGCACTGGCAAATGACCTTTTTTTCCCCCCCTCTTGCAAGAGGCAGACTCATCCCGGTATATTGCAAGAAGTGAGGTGCATCTGACATCTGCTAGAAGCTAAAGCCCAACAAGGCCCTCTGTTCCTTTTTTCTTTGCGGAAGATGTAAGATCCTGCAGACATGAGAGAGGCAAAGCTGAGACAAGATTTGAACTCCCAAGTCAAATTACAAAAGGCAGATGACATTAATATCACACAAAGTTTGGCAGCTCCTAAGTACATGCAAGGAGACAGTCAGCCTTTCTCTCCCTCCCCTGTCCCTCTCTGTCAGCCACGTCAGTTTTTCAGACAAATGCTCGGGGGCCCTTGATAGGTTTCCGCCTTTACATGGAAAGTGCGAGCTCACCATTTTTTTTTAAATTTAAATTTAGAATAGAGGAAGGATGCTCTTGTTTAGCTACCCACCCCCACCCCCACACCTCCCATAATCCTTTGCTCCATCTGTTTTCCCGTTTCTGTCATTTGTGATTTGCAGATCCAACTTTTTTTTTTCTGCTTGTTTTTATGTGAATATTTCAATTTTCTCACTCTGGGTTTTTTTTCTTCTCTTTTTTCTTTGAGGGTTAGTCACTTGTTTTAATCCCCACTCTGTTTGTCTGATTCAGACTAATATGATTGCTTCCCATTAGCATGGTTGTTGAACTCATTACAATGTAACAATCACAATTAGCATATACACATTTGTTAATTTGTTCTTTAGAATAATCCCAGCAGGACGCCGTGATGCAAGTCTGTGTGACTGATAGACAGGTGACTGTTTAAATAACTAATCATAATATCCGGACACACGATCACTGTGTCGAATGAGCTCCCGGGACGTACGAGCTTATTATGAAAGTGTCGACTTCAGTTAAGGTCTGTGGATAATTAAAAAGTGATGAGTGTCAGTGGCATCTATCAGACTCTCAAATGTAATAATGAAGCTCACTAAATCAATCTATGTGTTGTTGTTTTTTTGTGCCCTAATATTATTTGCTTACCCTAAAATGGGTCATATCTTTGCATGACCTGGACTACACAGTTCATGCTGTAAGACATTTTTTTTTTCTCTGCACTTACAAAATAGGCTTTACGAGCATAAGAGTGCTACGTTTGGAGTGGTCTGACATTTAATTTATTTTTGTGCGCTTTTGTGCCGAGCAGTCCTTTTGCAAAAAGACGCTTGAAGTTGACGAATATAAAACTGGGAGCACTGACTCTGTGGCTGCGAGGTCTTGAACAAGAAACTTATTTTTGTGTGGCAAGAATATTAATGCCGGCTTCGTTCGCATTTATTAAGTATTAGACGTGTTGCTCTTAAATTATTACAGCAATGAAGGATGCAATAGTTCATGTTGTCAGGGGCCATTACAGCATCTGAGCATCCTAATATGCTCTCTCTGTCATTTAACAGATTCATTATATGAAGTCATGAGCATAGTGTAGTTGTTTGCGCATTCACCTAACCAGGGAAAGATCCCTGGTTTGTTCCCAGGAGGAGACACAAATCCCTTGGGGGTGGTGTCAGGAAGGGCATCCGGTGTAAAGATTCGCCAAATCGAATAAGTTACCTGCTGTGGCAACCCCGTGTGAAGCAGGGAGCAGCCGAAAATAGATAAATTCATGAATCCCAGGTAATAATAATACTCTCAAAGACAGTAACAGAGGGAAGAAGATTAGACTACGTGCTTCGTTTGTGTTTTGGCGCAAGCTTTTTCTTGTTATCTCACACTAAAAGATTAATAGAAACATCTTGTGGAACTTTTTTTTTTTTTTTAAATCTTTTTTTTTTATCTTAGAAAGCACAAAAATGTTGTCGATAAATAAAAAGAAAATTTGTTTCATGCCTGTGGAATAAACTACTATCTTTTGCTCTGAGAGCAGCAGTTCTCGTGGGTCACCCACAGAAAGATATCTCCACAGAAGCTCCCTTCACACGGCAGCGTGTGGATATTCGCAGTGCCCGTGAGTCATGCCAGTCAGGTCAACATCTTCCTCTTCAAGCGCACACGAAATAAAATAGGAAAAAACTCAAATAAATACACACAATGACAGTACACTGAGGTACTGTACGTTTTTAAGGTACAATGCTGATTTTTCTTTCTTTGTAGAACACAAAAAATCTTCTGAATTTTTGCAAATGCTTAATTTTAAATCCTATTTAAATAGTATATTTTTGCTATTTTGTAGCCTTTCATGATCATTGTGGACATGACACAGACTTCTGTTCCTATTAATCTGGCCAGTATTCATCTCCAGGGTCGCAATCCCGTGGTCACATGGCGGAAATGAGTAATTGAATTGTGACAAAGTGGATATCTTGTTACAGTTCAGGTAATCTCTAGAATGATTTTTCTTACTGAAAGCTTTCGGACTTCCTGTTGGTGTCATCTTGTAGTCTCGTTGCTATTGATCAGCCGTGTTTTGAGCAGGAATTCCTGGACCAGATATCTGTTGGTTAGACTCATAAACTGTATGTAAAAGCTAAAGTCAGGGTGGGTTAAGTCTGCTTTCTTTCTTTTGGACAGCAGGGGGTAATTAATCAGGTTTGCAAAGAAGTCCAGTTGCATAGAAGTTGCGATGGCTCCGACCTTGTCACTTTCGGTTGGCCTCTAACAGCTCCTCCCACCTAATCAGGAAGTGACTTCACCTGTTTGGGAGCTTATGTAAGCTGCTTTCCTCCCAAGATGGCGATGCTCCCCTCACGGTCGGTGCCGTGCGAGCGCCCAGCTTAGCCGCGTGCTGGTTATAGGTTAGCACTTCGTTTCCTTATGTTCTTTCTTTTTTTAGGTCATGGTTAATAAATGGGCCTGATGAAAACTGCTGCTGTGTGGATCTCCCTTCTTTGTCGTGTTCTGGGCAAAAAAATTTGATTTAAAAAAAAGAAATGACTGTCAGCTCCATGTTTTGTAAATCCTGATCCCCATTAGAGACAAACAGGAGGACAAAGCAGAGTATGCTTTAGGGTGAGCTTACCTCATGATTGACAACTTGCTAGCATATAACATTCAGCTCAGGGCTTCACAGTGGGATTTTAGTAAATAATGGCTCACATCATGGCGGCTACCTCTGTTTTTGCTGCCTGTTGTTGCACCAGAATGCCCGAATTATCGCCTCTAGCCCCAGACAACTAGTCAACAGACTAGCCAAACTAGAACCAGATTGTGGTCCAGTAAAGATAAGAAATATTATTCAGTTTTATGTAATGTTTTCTTTCATTCGTAACACTTAGTGCGGTATAATTAACAGTACCTTCAGAAGCTACTTGCGGCCCTTTGCTCCACTGGGAAGCTTACAGCAATAAATGATGAATGATTCAGAAGCTGCTAGTTTTATTTTATCTTTTACTGTAGTTTTGCTAGTTTTGCATTTGTTTCAGGTTCAGAAATAATGAATACACTGTCACATTATGTCATTTCTATTCAACTTATTTGCGGATGCACACAGAGAGCTACTCTGTCAGCTGCCTTATGTAAGAATAGAACACCCTTTGAACATGGTGCCGCGTCCTACTTGCAATACTTGTCATATTCACCAAGCTTATTTTCCATATGATTGGGACACTGAAGGCAATCAGTGATGTATTGAAAATGGCCTGTGTTCTGCTTGGTCTGTCTGTTGTGACAGCCTGTGGCTGCACATTCCCACTTCTCAAGGATGTTGAAGAAATTCTACTCCTCAGCCTCCCTTTGTGTCCCATCCACTTGATAACAGACTTCTGTGGATTTTCCATTTTTCCCATGAAGCGATCTCCATTGATCATGAGGTGCGAGCAGGCATTGAGGTTGTCTGGCTGACTGAAAGCAGTATGCTCTGATAAGATTAGGGTGAGCATTACTGAATGGGAAGAGGCACTTGCACATAAGTGAAGCAGCAAGCAGGATGAATTTGAAGTGCTTGGATGGCGCTGGTGAGACAATTACTGTTGTGTGCCAAGGCCGTGTGTTGCAAAAACGCATGCATGAAAATGAGGAGAGAAAACGGAAAATGTGGCATCTTTGAAAGTGAAGTCTTCATCCTTTGCTGCAGGTTTGCAAAGCACACAAAGCTTTAGATTCAATATTTTCTCCAAACCATTTGCCCTTGCTTTGAAAAGAGACAGTCACTAAAGAACGCCATCCTTCTCTGGAGAGTCAGCTATTATGAGACTACAATTTTTATACCAGTGACACTAAGCAATATTTGCTCTCTCATATCCTGTGCCTTGCCAATTAAGCTTGCAATATGGGCTGGAGGATATACCATAAATTAATAGAACTGCATCTGAAGAAAAAAAAAAACGAGACCATGAAAAGCACGACATCAATATGAGCGCACACACACAACTCAGTGAAGATATTTAGAGAAAAGCACTTTATCTTGTGGCAGCACTAAAGTGTCTCCTTCTTTCTGTCCTTTCACTTAAATTGTGACAATCAACAGCAGTTGTTTTTGGATTGTGAAGTTGTTATTTGCCTAGGTTCTAATACATAAACCTTTGTAAATGAAGACACCAAACTGAGCAATAAAGCAGCACTGAAGAAACAGGAGTGGGTTTGACAATTATGTGACCTTTGCATCCCTATCAGATATAATGGGCACGTGCACACAAGAAATATCCAAATCTAATCTAAGAGGCAGACTATCATCACATACACTGGGCATGGTCATGATACTAAGAGCCCAAATCCTTTCAGTTTTAGAGCAGAACCTTCACCTGGCCATTTGGTTCCCAGTGTCTGTGAGGCAGAACATGAATCTGTATATTCACTCAAATTGAGTTCGGTAGGGGGCTGTTGTCTAAATGCATACTCAGGTTGATCTGAGCAAACCACCTATTAGCTAAATAATAGGAGTATGTGTAAACTAAGTGAACTTTGGCATGAAAGAAGCATGCACTGTAGCCTTTTAATTGTTGAGGGATCGTGCTGCTCTCTTTGTTGATCTTACTGTTTGGCCCTGTACTGCCTGTCTACATTTTTTTAAAGGTTTAATTATCCTTAGTTTAGTTTTGTTTTTCATTCCCGGGCCACACTGACTGCAATTCCCTTTTGCTTTGAGTCCATAAATTTTTTGTAATGATTTATACTGAAAATGTTTTCATCATTTTTTTACAGGCCTAATTAGGGTTCACTATGATTGTATGTTTGTATGCATACTGTATATGTATATAAACCTCCCAAAAAAGTAAGGAAATTTGTGCTTGGTCGATTATTTCTTTGTTGTAACAATGCTTCTTGGCCATAAATCTTTATTTCCCCATAAATGGAGCCACATTTGTAAAGATATTGCTAAAAGTATTCACTCACCCATCCAAATCATTGAATTCAGGTGTTCCAGTCACTTCCATGGCCACAGGTGTATAAACCAAGCACCTAGGCATGCAGACTGCTTCTACAAATGTGTGAAAGAATGGGTCGCTCTCAGTGAATTCCAGCGTGGCAACAAGTCCAGTCGTAAAATATTCCACAGTCAACTCTTAGTGGCAATATAACAAAGTGGAAGTGATTTGGAACTACAGCAGCTCAGCCACGAAGTGTCTTCCAACACGACTGTGCACCAGTGCACAAAGCAGGTCCATAACGACATGGAAGAGCGAGTTTAGTAAGAACTTGACCGGCCTGCACAGAATCCCGACCGCAACCCGACAAAACACCTTTGGGATGAGGTCAGGGAGACAAGATGGGATGAGAAGAAGTTGCGAGCGGAGACTGGGAGCCAGGCCTTCTTGTCTGACCTTATAAATGCACTTCTGGAATAATGGTCAAAAAGTTCCCATAAACACACTCCTAAGCCTTGTGGAAAGCCTTCCCAGAAGAGCTGAAGCTGTTATACCTGCAACGAGAGGGCCGGCATCATATTAAACCCTATGGATTAATAATGGGATGTCGCTCAAGTTCATATGCGTGTGAGCAAATACTTTTGGCAATATAGTGTAGATGGATAGATACTTTATTGATCCCACAAGGGAAATTATTGTGATACAGCAGCAGAATAGCAAAGGCTACAATAAATTAACAACAAAGTTAAAGTGCCACATGGGGAATAGTGAGAGCCTTCTACTATGAGAGTGAAAGATTTTGCATGTATGACAGTATTAAAAAAAAAAAAAGATATAAAAAATAAAAGTGAAGTTAGTTAAAGAATAAAGGTAAGACTGGCATTGTGCAAAACAGAAGTGCAAATTGCAATAATAAATTAGATATACACTATAAATCTAAGAAACAGCTGCAAGAAGGTATAATACAAAAATCATATGCCTGACAGGTGTGTTCACCTGTCACAGAAGGAAAAGTTATTATACAGTTTCGGTAGGAATGATTTCCTGAAACCTTCTTTATCGCAGCAGGGTTGAATCAGTCTGAAGGAGAAGGAGCTCTGCTGCCTCAGTCGTGTGGAGTGGAGCGGGTGAGATGGATTGTCCGTGACGGAGAGCAGTTTGTTTAGTGACCTTTTGTCCCTCACAGACTCAAATGCCTCCAAATTCTGGCCAGCGATGGCTCTAGCCTTGTGAATCAAGTTGTTGGTTCATGCTGGCATCTCTGGCATTGATGCTGCCGTCCTCAGCAGACAACAATAAAGTAGATGGCGCTAGCTACAACAGACTGGTATAAGATCTCCAAGATCTTGCTGCACTCATTAAAGGATCATATTGGATTGGATGGTTGACGTCTAAAGAAACAAGACATATGGGCAATTTAAAGGTTTATTAATTTAACAAACAGGGGCCTCAGTAGCATGTGGAAGAACCATACACAGCCACAACAGCCTGGCACCTCATGCTGGTCGCCAGCTTGGTCACACACTGCTGTGGGACGGCATCCCATTTTTCAAGCTGCATTTGTCACAAATCAGCCAATGTTGGTCACTCTGGCACGAACTGCATGCCCATGCTGATCCCACAAGTGTTCACTGGGGTCAAGGTCAGGACTGCAGGCAGGCCATTCCATCCTCTCCACTCCCAAATTCTGGAGGTAGTCTCCGATAAACCCGCTCTGTGGGGGCAACCATTGTCATCTTGGAGGATAGAGTTCAGTCCCAGGCTGTGGAGATATGGGATTGCCATTGGTTGCAGAATCTCATCTTGTTATCTCTCTGCAATGAGATTGCCTCCAATGATGAGAAGCCTGATCATCAGCACCTGGGGTACCAGAAGCTCAGAACAAGAGTCAATAGCAGAATAAGCTGTTTGGCATTGGCAGAGAAGATCTGGCAAGTTTTTCATGGGCGGGACCCACATACTCAACACAAATGCATTTTCCTTAAAAATGTGGCACCATTTAAATAAACAGGCTTTCCAACGATCTAAGATTGATCGCCAAGAACCAAACACAAATGTCCTTACTGAGTATTAGCTTTCAATTCAATGCATAAAAACACTAGATTACTAAAGCCTAAACCTTTCCCATCAATAACACCTCATCAAAGCAACAAAGAACCAGTCAAGAAAATTTGTACAGATAACAGGATTTCTGCAAGTCCTGATCACAGGAGCTTCGTATGACAGGTGGATAGTGCCACATGAATCGAGTCCAACGTTAAAGTTTACCAAATCCCCAACCCCCAAGGAAAACCCTCGACAAGCTTTAGTTCTTGTCCAAATTAGACATTAGACTGTACTTGGCTGAACCTGAATCTGTGCTGATTTATTGCTACTCTCCAGAGGCTTCCTAGCTACCCGCCCCACCCCTTCAGTTATCAGTAAGCTACGTTTTACTGTTTGCCAGTCACCTCCTGTCCATTGACTGTTGTCCGACAGACAGGGCTTTAGACAGGTGCTAGGCTTGACATTTAGACCCCCATTGTGCTCGCCTCCTAATCCTTCTATTGTGAGCGATTAGCAATATCCTGGTCCCTCAGCTCTGGAAGGGGTGAACAGGCTGTGTGGGATGGGAATGGTGCCACAAATGAACAAGGACAATGCTGCGTCACTAACTACGCTGTCTAATTTCATTATGCTGACATGTTAGTGCTTCATTGGCTGTGTGTGTTGGGGCCTGATATAGGAAAGACAGATTGCACATGATAGACAGCAGTGGTCATTTTTATGGGCAGGTCAGCTCTTTGTCTAAATAATTTTGAATGGCGTTACTTTTTTATAATATAGTTGTGGTTTTTCAGACACTTAGGCTGCTTTGCTTGGAGCACAAGTTCCTCTATTTTCAAATAGTACATTCAAAAATAATAGGATATGATCAATGGGATATGGTATGGTAGACAGTACATACTGTACTGAGATTGATGACTAATAGATAGACTCATGTTTCACAGTGATACCCTTCAATCCAGCAAACAGCTCTCAAGCAAAGGATGCTGCATAAAAGAGGGAAAGGAGCTTGGCAGGGTGGAGTAACGGACTGAGAAGTTGAACCATGTATTGACAAAAGTAGCCTGGAGCAGACTGAGGGGGACATGAGGGAGAGATGGGGAGTTATTTGTCTAACTTAAGCCACGATCATCTGCTGTTGCTCCTTACCAACAGAGTGGAGTCAGAGGTTCAGTCTGCAGATCCATGTCAAGCTCTGACAGTGATTTAAAGCCTTGTGCCCTTGGTTTAGCAGTGGCCCATATGAATGTCAACTAGTGCATTGCCTAATATTGAAAATGGTGCCTGGCACCTGAGCCCGCATTTGCAATGCAGCAGTAAATGGAGCAGAGTTTTCAAGTGACACTATGAATTATTCATGTAGTCTATATATTATATGTATATCTAAATTTAAAGACAAAATTATATTTACAAAATTTTGAGATTTCTATTGATTGTCCTTGAAAAAATGCATGGCCAATAAAGTGGATATTTTGCATAACAGGAGCAGAGCTAACAAAAAATCAAAAAGACACACATATCTGCAAAAACATTAAAACCATCTACCTAATGCTGTGGGGGTCCCTGTTTAAAAGGACTGACCCGTGAGCCATGGAACGCACAAGACTTCTGAAACTGTCCTCAATGTTAGCAACAGTCCTGTAAGTTGGGATGGATGGACCACAATATAGATGCTTGATTGGACTGAGATGTGGGGGATTATGAGGCCAAGTTACCACCTTAAACTCGTTGTCATGTCCCTCTAAACTATTCCTAATTAATGTCTGCAGTGCTGCAGAGTGTATTTCTGGAAGAGGCATCAGAGAATGCTGCTGTTATGAAGGTGTGATGCAGTGGAAGCCCTGAAGAAAGTCCTGGGTTTGAATCCACCGGTCTTTCTGTGTGGAGGTTGTGTATTCTCCTTGTGCCTGGTTGGGTTCTCTCCATGTACTCTAACTTCCAGTCCAATGATATACTTGTTAGATTAATTAGTGATTTTAAATTGGCCATCGCCGTAAAAGTGAGCACGAATGGTTGGTTGTCTTTCTGTGTTAGCCCTGCAATAGACTGGAGGCCTATCCGGGATGTACTCACCCTGTGACAGCTGGGAAAGGCTCGCTTGCCCTTTTCTCCTGCTTCCAGCACATCGAGTTCAGGTATCAGGTGCTCACTCGCCATTGTAAAAAGATAATCAATGTTATTATGTTCACCTGTCAGTGGTTTTGATATGGAAAGCACAGCGCAGGAAGGGTGAGTGCTGCATTATATTTGGTAGTTTCATGAGCTGTAGGCAACATGGTTTTATCCAAATCTGACACGTTTGTCATGCTTGCTAATTGTTTAGAATTGCAATGCAATTTATTCTAAGCCAATTCATAAACTTGTTTAACTTATTTACTAGGGATTTTTGTTTTTGCAAAAAAAGAAGACAAACCAGGAACAAACTGGCTTATAGAGCAGTTTAGAAAAACTAGGAAACTCGTACCATGCCAGCGGATAAAAACTCATAAATTCATAAAAATAATTGGAATAAATTTGATTTATTAAATGGGCACATGGGATAACTGTTTAGCTTCTGTATGAATGCAGCTGCAACAATCACAATAGAACGGCAGTATTATCAGTATTGTGTTTTTTCGCCCTGGTTATGAACTCTTGGCTTGACCATTTTTGAAACTCTCAGCCTCTGTTTCTTCTAATAATGGCAGCATGACTCTTAGGATCTCCAGATCCTGCTGGAGAATGATTTGGTTATGGAAAAATGATTGGAGTGAGTTTAGAGAAGCATCAGCCTCAGTTTGATTGAAGTGTACTGTGTTCACAGATAATGCCCTTCAGCCCCCTATTCACCAGTGCATGCTTTTAAAGGACCAGCTGTCTTTCCACTAAATGGGTTGCATGTTTGAAGTCTTCCCAGCCTGGTCTTGAATTAAAGCTGAAGTACTTGCGATAAAATAATTCAACCACATGGGAATTTACAGGTTTAAAAATTAAGCCAAAATTGAGGTGCCAATTCCAATCCTGAGGCAGCCCAAAGAGATCGCATAAAACTAAACAGTTTTTGTGTTCTTTTTCTGTGCTGTCAAGCACATTGTTATGATTTGTGATTTGCTTTTCAGTCCTGAATCAGTCGCTTTAAGCATTAAGTGTAGCATTGTGTAGCTTTCCTGCTGTGCCATAAATCACTGTTGGAAAACCCTCAGCTCCTTTTTTTTTTTTGGTGGTAGTTTTCTGATGGTGACTAACACAGCATTTGGCGCCATCCAGTCATTTACAAGAGCGTGAGTTAGAGATTAAAAAGCAGAGCAGGAGCTGAATGTAAGGTAGCGAGCAATAATTCCATGCCCCGTCGCTGCCTCCATACTCACCTCTCAGATGAAGGCCACCAGATGGCTCACTGTCTCATCTGGCTTAGGAAAACATACACTTGTTGTGTGCAGCGCAGGGAGGCAGAGGAGGCACAAATAGGATGAAGCAGGCCTCTATGAGCACAGTAAAGACTTTTGACCTGTTTTTGTTCCTGCAATGTCAACTCCCAGCGCCAGTCCACAGGCAGAGTGCAGAACAGGCTCATATAATTCTCAGCACTGACAAAAAAAAGTAACTTATTTGCAGTTTTTAATACTGTCTGCAGCTATTTTAAGCAGTGTGTGTATGTATGTATGTAACTTTCATTTAAATA
>JAVDPK010058135.1:0-19675 GCA_034780415.1 Cichlasoma orientale
ACACACACACACACACACACACACACACACACACACACACACACACACACACACACACACACACGGATTTGGACTAGTTGGCAACAAAGTGGCAAAAAGGCTAGTAATAGTTTGAAGAACATCCACATACAGCCTTATTTGTACTGCATAAGTGGATGTAAGGCAACAAATCTCTCTTGCGAAGTCTTTAATATTTACAGAGCCTTGGCTCTTTTGGGGGGAAAAGATAATAGAGTGAGCTGGAAGAAAGAAAAAAAAAAGATAACTGTAAGAGGCATAAAAAAATGCCACTTCCTATCAGCCAGTAATCTTTCTCTATAGATTTATGTGAAAGCAGTTTGGCTGCACTGTCAGCCCAGGACAGCATGCCTGACCTGCAGTATACTCTCTACAGAAATCCACTCAAGTCATGTCCAAATGCAGTAGTAGAAAACAAACCACTTCCAACTGTTCCAACATGTTTAACAAATAAATTAGACATATGTTGTAAAATAATGTTTCATATGGTAATTAATAGTGAGGTACCATCAGCTCATCTCATGCTCTCGTCATGTGTCAATGGACTTCAGAAGGTTAAACACTGGGAACAGTGTTGTGGATGTTGTAGTGGTTTAGGCCCTGTCTTCTCAGCAAAGACTGCTGTCTTCCTTCATGCCTGAAACAATGAACGAATGACTGAAAACCTAATAAACTGGGAAGTGTGCAGTTCAGCTTTTATATGCTGTTAAAAGCAAATATTGGCAGCACTGCTTTGATGGTCATGGTGAATAACCATTAATGATGAAGCCATTCTGTGGCTGTAAGAAAAGCTGATATGGAAAGACAAGTCTTAAAGCGAAAAGGTACAGGGACACGGGCTCACAAATAAAAGGGTTTTCTACTCCCCTGGAATCTTGAGATGAGTTTAAACTAAAATGAACTTTGAAGTCAACATCAGAAATGCCTTTATAATTTAAGGAATATTGCCAGCGTGCAGATATTGCTCTCACAGGAAGATAATGAAACACTAACATGTGCTTTTAACCGTAGTGGTTTTGATTAAGGACAATGCCCTGTGCTGAAATGTTATTCCAGGCAAACCTTCAACCAGCTGCAGAACTTTAAAGATATAAAAAAATGTTTTCTGACATGCAGAAAGGCGCCGTTAAACTTTTTTTTTTTTTTTTTTTTGAATGCATTAGATGTTGTGTTTTAGATGGTGCTCATGATCCTCATCCACTGGGAGAAAGAAAAGCTGCTGGAAAAATGGAGAATAACGTTTTAACAAAAACTGCTGGATGCATGTTTGTAGCTTAAGACACTGCCTGGTGTTTTGGCCCATGCGGCAAATAATAGAGGATGATTTTGATATTTTGATGATGTAGAGTAAATTTATTACTACCACAGCTGTCACTGTTGATATTTTTATAGCTTTAGGCAAGATTTGCATTTTTATTACCAATGTCGGTCTCTTACATTTCTGTTGAAAGCATCTTCAATACAAAAAAAGCAGCAAAAAAAAAGAAAGAAGAAGAAGAAGAAGAAAGGAGTGGCTGTCTCTCCTTTAAGCTGTGACCACAGCACTTTCTGTGTCAAAGCAATAGAGAGACTTACGGGGGGGAAGTGAAGGTGATGGATGCTACCCTCAAATGTATTATCTTGCAAAGTTTTAGGCTGCTGCGGCATTTTTCACATGGTAATTTTCCTCTCAGTAAGGATGCAGCACTAGGAAAGTGGCTTTTGCTACTCAGACCCGATTTGTCTGCAAAGCCCGATTTAGCTTTTAAGCAATTGAAAGTATAAGGCCTGACAGAATCTTGATGTAATGAAAATTCTGCCGATACAGGCGAAAGGGCTTTGTAAACTAGATTGCGTTGACCGCTCGACTGTGACCAGTTCAAAACTTCTAAAATATTTGCTTTCACTTAGATATGGCAGCGATGAATAAAGCTCTGCATTTTTTCCCGGTAATGTTGAACTGAACATGCTACTTTTCATTGTGTATCAAACATAACTGTCCTCCTGTAGTATCGACATCCATTTAACAAATCAGGGCAAATCAGCATTTTCAAGGCTACTTGCTTTCACTATAGATTTATTTTCTGGATCTTGTGTTTTTTGCTGTTCATTTAAGATTATAAGGCTGATTTAACAGGTGCATGTCATTCATTGTCTGGTCTCTTTGAACCATTGGTACAGTACACCTCCTGAGGAGTCTTTGATCATTTCAATGTTATGTTCCTCTAACAGTGGTTTCCTAATCCATCCCCCTTTTCCTGCAGCTTTCCTTTGCCAAAAATGCTATATGCAGATGACGAATTAAAGAACCCCCCCCCCCCAAAAATACTAAGCAGATTCAGTTGTATCAACGTGGCGAGGGAGAAAGACACAAGTGACTTTGAGACCGAGAAACAGGTTAAACTGTTCAAAAGCTGACAATAGAAATACTGAGGCTATTTATGGGCTGGTAAGGACCTGGGGACTAGGCTGGTAGTTGCGAATCAGAGGCTGACGTAGGACCGAGCAGCGCGGGGGGTAATGCGGCGGGGAGCCGAAGGGGACAGGCAAAGACGGGAGGTCTGGAGACAGGGGCTGGGTCAACTAAGGAAACTGCAGGCATAGAAAAAGAGGAATTATACACAGCAGAATACTGACAGAGCAGTAAAGTTAACCATAAATGACTACTTGAGCAAAGGCTACATTCTGGCAATGAGGAGGCGGCAGAGCAGAGCATGTGAAGGAGACTTGATTGTTGAAGTGGCTGCAGCTGGTTGGGCTCTGTTCAGGCTCCAGGGCACCTGTCTCCAATTCTGCAATCAAGCCCACAGTAAGGGAAGGGAAAGGGAGACAGATTTCAGGCAAGGCACGAGAGGAAGCAGAAACAAAGGGCATGACCAAAGAACTGTCAAGGCCTGATCCCAGTGTCCACACTAAGGTCCTCAAATATTCAAATGATATTACGTCTGTGGGCAGCACTTAAATGTATAAGTTCATATAGACTTGAAATGGTATGAAAAGGATGAAATATCACTTGGTGAAAAAAAAAATCATAGGTATGGTCAAATATGGGCCATATAAATGAAAATCACCAGTGAAAAATACAATTTCATTGCAAAGGTGGGAATTTGAAAGAAAATGACAACAAAATGGAAAAAAATCTTATTTTTATGACTCCTTTCCTCCTCCTGACCAAAGTAGAAATGGAAAATGCACTTATAATCTAAATAATCTGCGCCACTTTGTCTGTGTTGTTGGTCATTTTAATGAATGGTCTTATGGTTTGAATTCTGAATTATGGGACAGAATTATCTCCCTTCAACAGGAAGTAATAAAGCAAGATTTCCTTAGAAGATTCCTCAGCTCTTATTATGGCTGCCATGCAGATACTTCCAGATTACTTCCCTGAGTTAGGAATCTGAAACTGACTATTCCACCATGCCCCATGTTTTTTGTACAACTGTCATAATCCTTTTCAAAATAAAAGCATAAGATTTAAAAGAAAAAAACTAAGGAAAAGCATTCACATACGCTTCAGGAAACACTTAAAATATTAACATCATCCACACACTTATTGTACAGTGGTACAAGTGGTTATCGTCAAATAATCAGTTTAGCTATTTTAGTCAAAACATAATCAATAACTAAAAAAAATGGATTCATGAATTATTTAACACTAACCTATTGGGCTTGTTTTTCACTCTTTTACCTCCACACATTTCTGCAGCAGCTAGGCTTGTTACCAGTTCAGCAGATGGATAAATATCTTTTACAGCACATTTGTGTCTGTCCCCGAGCTTCATAGCAGAAATGTTGACCCCCACATGATCCAGGTCGCAGCCTTAGATCCTCAGGTGGGGTTCTCGGCTGTTCCAAAGTCAAGGCTTAAATCTAAAGGTGATGGTGTCTGAGGAGATAAGGCTTCCAGACTTCCTTCAAATCACTTGTGAAAACACATTTTTATAAACTCGCTTCTACGTTATGTCTCTTTGTGACTCTTTATCAGTTTTATTCAACAACTTTTGAATCTGCAACTTTTTTGTGCCATCCCTGGGTCACTGCCCGGAGGGTGGGAGTGGTGAATACCACTATAATACATTAATTAGAAAGTCTGACCTAATTTGTAGAAAGGTTAGCACTGGAGAAACCGCTTCATTAGTAGATGCACACAACCAGTCTGCCCCTTTTCTGCCTCCTCTCCTCTGTCTGTCTTCTGTTTCTTAATTACGATCGTGATGAACATTGGGGGATATTAGTCATGGTTCCTGTGAAGCACGCTGTTTTTCCGTTGCAACCCATGAATTGACTTGTTTTGAAATGCAGATCTGAAGATAGCTGAAGTGTTGCATCAACAACATTCAACAGAACACTGATCTCATCTCTGATCATCATTGAGCTGGTTTAATGCTGTCCCTCCTGGCAAACGAGCAATTATTTCATGGGTGTAGCACAGTGTTTACAGCTACAAGCACAAGTGTGATTGGCAAGCTCAACAAAGCCGAGGACGGTATCTGCGTCTACGTATTGCCTGCATGTCTATGTTTTTAAAGCCATGGAAAAAATACGAGGTGCCTCTGCTGCCTGCCCCACTGAAGGAGTTTGTGACAGGCAGGACGTGGAAATGTGATTGATTGTATGCTCACTGTCTTGGCTAAGAAACTAGGTGTTCAATTTCTCTTGCACAGCATCAGAAAAGCTGTTCCAGGTGTACTTGTGTGGTGACTGGAAGGGTGTGTTGGTCACTCGATTGATGTTTGACTTCACTTTTGTCCCTTTGATTTTTTAAATCTTTTATTGTTTTGCTGATGCTGGTTGCCATGATTGTTCTAGAAAGTCAA
Organism: Cichlasoma orientale; assembly: GCA_034780415.1. Lineage (NCBI taxonomy): Eukaryota > Metazoa > Chordata > Actinopteri > Cichliformes > Cichlidae > Cichlasoma > Cichlasoma orientale. Next base: position 4,815 of record JAVDPK010058135.1, read on the forward strand.
AGTTGATTTGTGGCTTTATAAAAGGTGTGTACTCATTTCTTTTCTTGTCCAAAGCTACAGCAAATTACAGAAAATCCATGAATTTATTCAAAAGTCTGTGCTTTGAGTAGCTGAAGCAATTATTTTGACTTAGCATAGCTTCCCAAAGCTTGGCAAACAGATGAGCTATTTTTGTTTTTTTTCCAGGAAATAGACAGAGCATATAAAACCTTGAAAATAAAGTCAGGTTTATATTCTTATTTGTTTACGGGTAAAACAAATGAGGTACATTGTGTTCACTAATGAGCTTGAGATGTGCTGGTAGGCAGGAAGTTTGGACATGCTAGCTGTCTCCACTTACTTCCTGTCTTTTGCGAAACCAAAATAATTGCCTTCTGGCTCCAGCAACATACTTTAAGAAACAGTTCAGTGTTTTGGAGAAGTTAAATTTGTCTTTTGAATATGAGACTGGAAAATTAGGAAACAAAAAGCAACATGCTACGACAATTAGTAAGCTTTAGAAGTGCTGGTATTTTTCTTGACTGACACTGACACTTTTCACAAATATAACACACATATTAAAGTGCAATTCAGTCCAGTCACAGGCAGCTGCTTCATGGTATTTGACGAAGCTGCTCTAGGGAGGCAATAATCTCCAATAAGATACTGTGAAGTTCCACAGGATCTTCCAATCTTTTTCTTCAAAGACTGGAGTTCATTTAAGTTCATTCACTCAATTGAGCATGTGTACACACCCAAATACAGGTTGTACTATTCTATGGCATGGTACTTGAAATAGCCGAGTAGACAGCTGCAAAAGAAGAGAGTACATTTTTGAGTGTATCCAGCCTACTTTGAAGGAAAACAGTAACAGTAAAGTATTGATCTACTGAAAAGAAAGTCATAGCGTCATAACTACTGGTGGTACCCCTGATCTTTTCCTTATATAATTCAATCAAACTAAATAAAACACAAATATTGATTTATTAAATCAGTTTTAGCACAGTAAAAAGAAACACCAATATAAACAATTTAAGTATCATAAAAACTGCTATAAGGTCATAAAAATGAGCAAAATTATATATTTCACTCTTCTCTTTATAAACGGAAAATGTCAGTAAATGGGTTAAATTTCTCATTGGATGACTATATAATACCATACCATACATAATGACTACCACTATCCTATGTTTATATAGTTTTTTTTTTTTTTTTTAAATAACACAAGTATGGCTCACTAGATACATCATCTGGTATATGTCTAAAATGGACTTACCATCACATTTAGGTGAACAGGGCATATGATGAAATATGGTGCCACTGTTTTTAATGCCACAAATTTCACAAATTTCTAGAAATCCTACACACACACACACACACACACACACACACACACACACACACACACACACACACACACACACACACACACACACCACCTAAATCAACATTTAGAACAAGTTTTGAATTATACTGTATAATGTATGGGTTTCATTAACTCACCACTGTTAGTTTTGATATTATGACCACAGGTGTGAGAGTGGGTAGGGGTGAAAAAACCCAATTTCCTAAATTCACTGAACAACACTGAAGTTCAAAATGCTCCAGGCCACTGCTGATTGAGCGGAGGCAATAATGTTACTACCTGTCACATAGCCACATTGTTGCTGATTGGCTGGGAGAAATCCATGCAGTTCTACAACCTCACAGTGGGGCACGGGGAGGCCATTTTTGATGTCCATTTAAATGACCAAACATGGTTCCTCACCCAATAAATCTGCTCAAACCACCCTAGCCACACTATCTCGACATTTTAACTTGAGCTACAGCATGCCAGGTAGCCTACTATGACAGCTTATCTTACGTGGCTCTACCTCTTGTTTAAGAGATTTAGTAGAAACTGACAAATATGGTGTTGAAATGAAGCAGCGTTTAAGTTTCCATGTACCCAAGTATGCACAAGTCTGCTTGGCATCTGAGTGATATAAATTTTGTAATCAGAGAGTGAAAGAAGCCTCTGGGCGGATGTCCATGTTCCTTCCAATTTGTACTGTCTGGCCTGCATAGAAAGTGCACCAATTATGCATGTCCTCCAAGTGCACTCCAAGTGGACTTGAAAAAAGTATAATAAGAATAACCACTCATCTGTGGTGTCTGCAGCTGTCCGTGTGCGAGAGTATAAAGCTATTCAGTTACTGGCTTCGTCAAATCAGCATTTACTGACATCCTGGTAAAGAGAACGGGCTGTCTTCTCAATGAGACAGAGAGTCAGCGAGTGAGTGGGTAAAAAAGCAACTCGGGCCACTTGATCATGACAGAACAAGAGCCTCGACTCTATCGCGTGACTTATTGGACATATTTTGATTACTGGCTAACACTGTTTATGTTCAAAGAAGACGACTCATTTTTCTGATATCTGACAAAAAGGGGTTTCTGATGTGGGTTTGAAAAATACATTAAAAAGTATCAAGGGAAATCTTGTAAAAAGTCTTCAGGATGCTTCAGTTTATTCTACAGCTGCACTTACGTACCATTTAGACCTAATAGCCCAAATGAAGCCCCACACAGCTTATATCATATTACCTTCAGAAATAGCTAGGCTGGCTGTTTTGCCGGTCCCTCCACTCTTTTGCTAATCTAAGCCAAGTGGTTAGTGGCTGTAATCTTTAGCACACAGACATGAGAGTGGTATCAATCTCATCTATCTCTCTCATCTATTTTCCCCTAAATATCACACAATTTCTTCAAACTGAGTAGAAAAAAAAATGCAGATCTTAATGTTCTTCATCTTCACTGTTTGAGTAAAAGCAGAGCAGAGCAGAGAGAATAGTTTAAATTTGACTTGAACTGGGTCTGCTTTGACATCAGTGTCTAGCAGCAGCAGCAAAGAACAGAAATGCCTTCATAAATCTGGGGAAATGCCAGGAGAAGAGCAGAATATGAGGCCATAACACGAGCCCGTCAGTGCATTTAAGTGTTAATTATTCATTTTTCTTCCCTCATAAATTTTAACGGCAAGCTTTTGTGATTAAAACAAAATATCCGTGAGAATATCCTTTGGGAAGTGGCATTCTTTAAGCCCTTTAAAGAATTGTGAATAATGATGGCGTGCTCATAAAAATGATCCCCGGAGGATCCTGTCTGTTTCTCACTCTTTGATACCTATTTCAGAGGAGTGAAATCTATTTGTGACCAAAAAAGAGTGAACAAACAATCACAGGACACCCAAAATACACAGCTGAAATGCCATGTGGTCGTAAAATGTGCTATAGCCTTTGGGAGTGCTAATTGCCTAATGATGAAGTTAGTGTACATTATATTGGCTCTATTAGGTGGAGCGGTATGGACAGCAATTTTCTCCTAATATGTTTAGAGGACGGATAATTTGATGGCCATTCAAAGATATAATAATCCACTTATCTTTCACACAGCTAATCTACATTAAATACCCTTCCACCCTGCCACCTGCCCCACCCCCGCCACTGCCTGCGTGCACACACAGTGCTTAATCAGTCACAATATATATATATATATTTATATATTTTCCACTTGATTAGTAGACCATGTGTGTCCTGAAATAATTTCAGATAAGCTGTGTTAGACATCCAAACAGTGCTAAATCAGAAATATCCCATGGTCTCTTTTTCTGTCCATCAGCAGCTGCCACTAGATGTCACAATATTAACACCAGGCAATACTAATGCACCCAGCACCCAAACGCCCATTCCTGAATCATCACTATTGTTATGTAAATGCTGCTTAAGGTGAAACCTTTTGGATATTTCCTAAAGGCATACATTCTACCTTTTACCTCATCTCTCTTTTTTCCACTTGAGCCAGAAAAATTCAACTTTAAATGCTACACAAGCTGTGACAAAAGTAACAGGGGTGGCAGCGTAGGGGTTTCCTCAAGATATTGTTAAATGTAATGATAGGTTTGACTCAGGAATTGTGTCAGGAGAAAACTGTATTAAATCACGCCCCTGCTTTATTTGCAGCCCTAAGATTTAATATCGGTCCCCTGAATGTGGCTTTGATAAATGACCCTGGCAGCTAAAGCATCTTGCAGCTGTTCTGATATACACGGGAAGATGCCGATTCTCTACTGAGGCAGACCACTGCTAATTAAAGCCAAGCGATGGAGGGAGCATTTGTGGATTAAGCTTGCATGTGACAAGAGATATTCCTTTTTGAACACGTGGATTTTAGTCATGTCTGCCCCGCGCTGAATTCCATGTGGACATTATGGCTCTTCCTTAGAAGCTGGCCACATTTCCATAACTTTTATTTTCTGCACTTGTGCCTGGGTTTGTTCTGACCCCATGTGTCCTTTGGGATCTTTGATTATTCGTATACTGAGACCTGAATGCAAAAACAGTTTCTTTTGATTGAGAGGCTGCATGGATATGGGAGGTAACATGGGCAGTTTCAAGGTCCTTTTTGCAGGAAGATGTTGATAAAACTTCCCTTTTCAGGCGATAAAACCAAAGGTGACAGCTTTGAAGACAGGATTATTGCTTGACAGAAATCTGAAATATTTCAGTCAAGGCATGCATACCGACTGAGCAGTAATAACTGAATGTTTGAGGGTTTTGTGGTAAAATGAGTAGTCCCAATAGAGAACATGCACTGCATGTGTCCTAGTTTGAAGGTTTGGCAGAATAAATGATGTCTGTTTTTTTTATTTGCCGGCAAGCATTCAGTCCATAGCAGCCAAATGCCTGTAACCTAATTTCACATTTTGATTTTCACAGTAGATGTGTCAGTCAGGAAATAGCTACCATGCTGTTGCCGTGAGGAACAGGACCTAAGTTTCTCACATCACACCATAATGTAATACAAATGTCATTTGCTTTTGGAAAATATTCACTTTCATTTTATGGAAGCTTGTTGTTGTACTGCTGTTCTGTCGCTGTCTATTGTACCAGTGGTTGAAGATGTATTCTGATGCTTTAAACATACTGCATTCAAATTCCTTCACTGGTACAATAAAGAATTTTACCACTGATGAAATCTTTTTCTTATTAAAATGTAATTTTATAGTGTTTTAAGTGGTAATTATATCGTTAATCATAGATTTAAAAATAAAAGTTAGCTCTTTTTATTTTCATGAGGAATGCTTAACTGAAGTGTTCATTTCTTCTGTACCAGATTAAGGCAGTACATGATTCTCAAAATATACAGTGCAAAAGTCTTGAGCCACCCTGTCTTTTCTTTATATTTTGGCTTCTAAGGAGCTTGACCTCCTTGCAATTTTAAAGTGATCTTGAGCAATAGTTTTCCAGCTTTCTGACGTTCTTTCAAAGTTTTTCTTTGGACATGGGCTCCTTTTTTCTTTATTTTCATCCATTTTCAGAAGAATAGTGTTTGTTTGTTAAGCTGTTTAACATTGAACTATGAATCATTCAAGAATTAAAAAAAAAGCCCAAAACAAAATAAAAAAACCTCACCTAACTCAAGGGATGAAGCAGTGTTGTGGCTGCACATAACAAACAACTTAGCAAAGAACCAATTTTAAATTGTATCAATAGGCACTTTGTTACTAGCAGCTGGTTGCAAAAACACATCATTTGCTCCCATTTCTTTAGTTAAATCTATGAAAGATGCAAAAGATAAAACAGTTTGACAGGCATAAAATAGTATTTTTTGCACCAATGTGATTCCCAAAGAACTAAATATAATTGGCACATCTTGGCATGTTTTGCAGTGCCAAGATATGCCACTTTCCTCAAATTAAAAACAAACAAACAAAACAAATGAAGAAAGTGGACAAGTGAAGGACAAAAGTAGCAGCTTTAAAACAGGTTAACAGCATCTGAAAGTCATGTACTTAAAAAATAGGGAAAAAAAATCCAGCAAAGACCTGACAGAACCTGAGAGATGCATCTGCCCTTCACTTGATCCACCTACTGTTCACTGAAGCCTCATCAGAAATGGACTCATTTGAAAGGCTGAGGTATGCAAAATTGCACAACTGGACAGAAAATCAGTGACAACAGGTCATAAGGAGTGACAAATACAAATTTGAAGTTTCTGGTTTAAATCATCACCAATATCTACAGTGGAGGTCAGCAGAGAGGTACAACAGTGAGTGTCTTCAGTCATCACAGTCATGGTTTGGGACTGCATTTCAGCCAGTGGTGTTGGAGATCTTTTCAAAATTGACGGAATTATGCATGCAGAAAATGTACCATCAGATTTTGATCCACCATGCAGTACCATCTGGAAAGCATCTGATTGGCAGCAGCTTAATTTCTCTGCATGACAATGATCCCAAACACACTGCCAGTGCAGTAAAAGCATACCTGGATAGAAAAACACACAATGGAACACTATCAGTCATGGATTGGCCTCCTCAGAGCCCGGACATCAATATTATTGAAGCAGCGTGGGATCATCTTGACAGAGAATAGAACAAAAGGCAGCCAATATCCAAAGAAGAGCTTTCAATGTCCTTCAAGAAGCATGGAGAACTATTCCTGAAGACTAATGACAAGAAAGCTGCCTCAGAGAGTTCAGGCTGTCCTGAACAATAAAGGTGGTCACACCAAATATTGGATTTCAAGCTTGTAAGAATCATTCTAGCAAACGAGGAGACTGGATACTTACTATTAGGATATACAACAGTGTTAGTGTGTACCACTATTTAGTAACTGAAATACAAAAAAACACTACTTGTAATGAGTTACTATTACTAATACAATGTGCAATTAAATGAGTTATTCATCAAAATGTTAGCAGTTACAAAGAGGTTAATTCTGAATATGTTGTCATTCATTCATTGCTTTGCATATTTTCACAGCACAGGAAATTCCTTCTCTTGGTATATTTCTGGACGAGTCAGCAAAATTCAGCGCTATGAACAGGAGTTTGTTACAAAGAGATCTCTTCATATTTAGTCAGGATCCAATCATTTGGCAGTATGCACACAAATCTTCAGCCTTATTTTTGATTTGTTCTGTTGTTTGAATTTGCCAGTTAAATTGATTCTGAGTCTTCCATGATGGTGACCATCAGGCCACACAAAACAGGCAACCATATTGTTAGCTAAGAATGCTTTCCAGTGCTGAAAATGTACTAATATGTTTCTTCTGAAATGAAAATAGTTTTCTAACATTACTGAACAGACTAAAGCTTGTTTATAATCAGTGCCCAACACTGAAATGCTTTTAAACATGTGGATCTACAGCCTGTTGATGGCTTTTCTTACTGCCCAGTTCAAAACATTTAGATCATCAGAAAGAAATAAAATGTTAGAAATAAATACATTTGCATTACATTTATAAAAGTGCAATAAATTATCTGTGATCAAAAGGATACTTCCCAACACTACTTCACGATGTTTATGTTACAAATACTCATATAATCAGCTATAAAACGCAGATACCGACTATCACTTTACTTTACAGTTCACCTAGAAGTACAGGTCACTTGAACTCACTTTAATTTTAATGTCTGTATTACTAATGGAAAAGTATTCTCCATGATATAGCATTCTAAATGGACCTGACCGAATAGTAAATGAACCACATCCATCTTGGTGACACTGCGTTGCAGGGTACTTTCCTCCAGAATCATCTCTAGATGACCTTGCTATTTAAAGTTTTTTTTGTTGATGCACTGTCTTACAAGAGGAGGAAGGTTCATTTTATCACCACTTATACTGCAAAAAGAACAAAAATGGCTAATGTTGCAGCTGTATGACGTTCATACAACAACAAACTGACTGAAAGCATAAAAAAAATATTTATAAAGAGGCTTTCTGTCCTGCTTAACAGCTGCATCCTTCCTGTGGTCAGCTGATAATTTCATTACAACGCTGATGTTTTTACACACCTAAACACTAATGACTTGGTGAACCAAAACTTATTAATTAAAGAGAATGAATTTTAAAATCTGTGTAACCCTGCAGTGCCTACTTGAAACACCTTCTGTGCTTTATTATTTCCTGTATGTACCGGCACTGACAGTCAGTCCATTTATCAGTCTGCGCAACATTTCCATCCTTTCCCTTATTCCTAAATGCAACAACTAGGTATACGTATTTCCCTGATTCTGTGAAGCTCAGATTATTTCTGTCATACCTCAGGGGTAAGGAATGGCTCTCAGCACATTTACTAAATCACATTCTGAAGGTTAAGGTCATATACCCGTGGCAATGTTTTTGTTTTGTTTTTGGCATTACTAAGAATGCTCATAGGTCAGCACATGAGAGGTTAATTGTTTACATGTTTTGTTAATTTTATTTTGTTAATTCTCCTTGACTTTATGCTTTTCTTGTCAAGAAATTCTCTCTCTCTCTCTGTATCAGTCTCACCCTATCTCTAGCATCCTCATCTGTCACACCAACCTTCTGCATGTCCTCCTTCAGAACATCCATGAATATTTTCATAATATTAACAAATATAAAGTCATAGAATTTATCTGTTCTGCGATCTGAGAGCTCAAAAGCACAGCTCTAACCTTAACCCTTTTATGATATACATGAATATGCCTTAAAGTCAAGCCTGCAAACACTGCAAATGGAATGTGGTAGGTACATCAGATATTACATTGCTGGTTTAAGTAACACCTTTGCACCCATTAACACAAAGTCTCCCTCTCTTTCTCGCTCTCTCGTCTTCTCCCTCCTTTGGTAATCGTTAGCCATTTTATCAACCACTGCTATCTTAAAAGGGCACATATTACATGTATGCCAAGAACAGAGGGAGTTGCTGAGGTTCATTAGTGAATCCAATTATTTTCCAGAAACCCCAAACAACCTGAATGTTGTTGATAGATACATACATATATACACCACATAAATATTCATGCCGTTAATAAGAAATATTCCCCCTGAGCAACTAACAAATTATGAGATATCCAGTCAAATTTTAAAAAGGCCTCAAAATGTTTTTCTATCACTTACCCACAAAGTAGCAGGTTTCCACAAGAGACACTTGTCCTGAAGGGACAAAACTGTGATCGTTTTTTTTCTGAGGCACTATACTTTGAAAGACCTTGTTTTGGTTTATTTGGTATCAAATCCAAAGAAGCCTCAAAGATAGCAGACAGTGAATAGCAAATTTTTGCAAAAAGAGTTTGGCTCATACAGACTTTTAATACAAAGTATCACAGATACACAGTATCAAGGAGTATATGCTTAAATTACAGCAACACTATACATTACCATGCCAAAGTCTTGAGCAAGCCCTCATTTATATTTTGCTTCCAAGGAGCCACAGTTTCTTGTAGTTTTGTGTCAAATGGTCTTGAATAGTTCTCAAGGCTTTCTGAAGGTGTTTCAAAGTTGTTCTTTAGACATTGGCTTCTTTTCCTCTCATTTACAGTCCACATAACAATGACCTATCAATCATTCAAGCATAAAAAAGCACCGAACTCAAAGGATGAACCAGTGTTGTGTCTACACATAACAGACAACTTCACAACAGACAGTAACTGTTTTAAATTGTACCTTTGGGCACTTTACTAGCACAACAACACATAATTAGCACCCATTTCTTCATTTCAATCTATGAAAAATGCCAAAGTTTGACCATTCATAAAATAGTATTTTTGAATGAGCAAGGTGATTCCCAAAACTTGAGAAAAGTGAACAAGCAGAGGACAAAAGAGCAGGTGAACAGTGTCTGAAAGTCATGTACTTAAGAATTCAATTCAGTTCAATTCAATTTTATTTATATAGCACCAAATCACAACAAACAGTTGCCTCAAGGTGCTTTATATTGTAGGTAAAGACCCTACAATAATTACAGAGAAAACCCAACAGTCAAAACGAACCCCTATGTGCAAGCACTCAGTGACTGTGGGAAGGAAAAACTCCCTTTTAACAGGAAGAAACTTCTGGCAGAACCAGGCTCAGGGAGGGGCAGTCATCTGCTGTGACTGGTTGGGGCTGAGGGGAGAGACAGGACAAAAGACACACAGAGTGGATATAAACAGAGTAAAAAGAGGTGAATGAAAAGAAATACTCAGTGCATCATGGGAGCAGCTTAGGCCTATTGCAGCATAACTAAGGGAGGGTTCAGGATCACATGATCCAGCTCTAACTATAAGTCTGATTTAAAAAAAAAAGAAGAATGTTTTAAGCCTAATCTTAAAAATAGAGAGGGTGTCTGTCTCCCGAATCCAAACTGGGAGCTGGTTCGACAGAAGAGGGGCCTGAAAGCTGAAGGCTCTGCCTCCCATTCTACTCTTAAGTATCCTAGGAACCACAAGTAAGGCAGCAGTCTGAGAGCTCTATTGGGGTAATATGGTACTATGAGGTCTTTAAGATAAGATTATTCAAAACCTTGTATGTGAGAAGAACATTTTTAAATTCTGTTTTTGATTTAACACAGAGCCAAGAGAAGCCAATATGGGAGAAATGTGCTCTCTCTTTCAGTACTCCAGCTGCAGCCTTTTGGATCAGCTGAAGCCTTTTCAGGGTGCTTTTAGGACAGCTTAATGAATTACAATAGTCCAGCCTAGAAGTAATAAATGCGTGAATTAGCTTTTCAGCATCACTCTGATACAAGATGTAATCTTAAGGAATAATGAATCCAAATTTGACATGTTTGGTTCAAATTATTGTCAATATCTAGAGTGGATAGAGGTACAACAGCGAATGTCTGCAGGCATCTGAAAAACACAGCAGAGGCCCCGTCATGGTTTGGGGCTGCATTTCAGCCAGTGGTGTTGGTGATCTTGTCAAAACTGATGCAATTATGAACACAGAAAAGACAGATGTAACTCAACATGGAAAGCAGCTTCATTTTTCAGCAGGATAATGATCACAAACACACTGCCAGTGCAGTAAAAGCATACCTGGATAGGAAAGCACACAGTGGAACATTATCCATCATGGATTGGCCTCCTCAGAGCCCGGACCTCAATATTATCGAAGCAGTGTGGGATCATCTTGGCAGAGAACAGAACAAAAGGCAGCCAACATCCACTACTATTCTCTGAAGCCTCATCGGAAATGGTCTCAGTGGAAGGCTGGCTGTTAGGAAGCCATTCTTAAGGAAGGGAAACAGGGAGAAAAGGCTGAGGTACGGCAAATTACCAAGAACTGGACTGAAAATCAGTGGCGTTTATATTGTCATCAGTATCTACAGAGGAGGTCAGGAGAGACGTACAAAGATTTGTTAAAAGAGAAAGTAAATATAATTTAAAAAGAACTGAAATTTAAAAAAAAAAACAAGATTTAGAACGACAACAATGGAAAGATCCATTTCAATTAAAGGTGTCAATTTATGGAACAATCTTGACAGTGAGATAAAACAATCTCAAACTCTTTCTATATTTAAAAGAAAACTGAAAATTATTATGATGAAGCGATATTGTATTGAATAAGTCGATGCTTCATATTTTTTGTTATGTATACTGTAATGTTGTGTATTTGAAATATGCCAGTAACAGTCTTCTAAGCTGAATAGATAAAATTTATTTATGTAGTTTTTAAATTTATTTATTTTTTTGCTGTGTGTATGTGTGTGTGTGAATGAGGGGCAGATATTATAAGTTTATACTTCTTTCTGCTCCTTTTCATTCATGATTTTTCTTTTGGTTGTTATAAGTATTATTTATAAGTTGATTGAATGAAACAAAAATAAAAATGAAATGAAATGAAAAATCAAAGGTGAGGGTCTACAGCCATCTGTAAAACACTGGAGAACTATTCCTGAAGGCTACTTAAAGAATTTACACAAAAAAAATCACACAAAAGCTGCCTTAGAGAGTTCAGGCTGTGTTGAAGAATCAAGGTGGTCATATCAAATACTGACTTTCAAACTCATTAGAACTGTACAAACTATGTTTTCACCTTATAGACTGTATTTCCATGTATATTTGCATATCTTTTAATAGATCACTACACTTATTTCTTCCAAGAAAAATATAAAGAAATGAGGAGTGGATTTAGTAAAGTACTGTATAAGGGCCATATAATTTCCCACGTCTTTTGTAACTATTTCTTTTGCAGAATGAGCAGCAAAATTAAGAAATAAATTAAATTATGTATCATGCTTGTTCTGTATGAATCTTTTTTAGTTAAGGTGTGAGCCTCTCTTTATTCATTTCTTGGAATTGCACACAGCATGAGTGAATTACTTCCACTTATCATCCCAGAAATCTGATCAATCTTGTATTACAATTTTACATTGTGTTCTGGCTCAATGGATCATAGGTAATGTGAACAAAATCCTTAATTACCAGTTAATGGTGTTATCAGATGATACTATAAGGAGAAGAAGAAGTGGCTTTCCATGAAACTTATACAGGTCATGGAAATGAGTCAAAAGGATTTCAGCAGAATACAAGCCTGTACCAAAGCCTGTTCTCTTTATTACATCACATAATAACATTTCAAATATTGATATTTAAAGTCAAGTAAAGGGAATTAAAGGCTTAAACTATGTCAAGAGAAATGAAAACAAATTTCTCTTTGAAAGGTGATGGGTGGACACTCATTTACCTTTCACTGGGTGCTAAGACAATTGCAGAGGATTTCTCATTGTACACCCACACTAAATTATATACATAAATTGGTTATAGGTAGTACAAGCCCACCAAACAGATTCAATCCTCCCATTCAGTCACTATCCATTTTTGTTTGGTGACTGATTAGTCCTTCTGCAGTGATGAAACACAGAGGGTAAACAGATTAATTTTGCTATACACACTCATCTCAAGATCCTTGCTTACAAGCACTGCTTCAAAGGTGGATCCTATTAGGCTCATTGCCAATCAATCAAACATTTGTCAACTATAAACGAGGTGTGACAATTAGTGCTTTGATGTGAGTTGCAGCAACATGAGAACACCAACAGCCCGATGATGGCAAATCATTTGAGTGGGAAATTGCAGGTGTCAAAAAACTGCCAAATGATTTAATATGTTGGGGAGAAAAGTCACATAATCATTTATGACAAACACAGATTGGATAAACAAAGGTTATTACATACTCTGTGCAGCATAGGTGTCATCTTCAAATACATGTTTATTTATTTTTTACCTTGCATATTCTGTTTCATGTCCCTCCACATTCTCCATATTCACAAGCGATCAGTCCACAGTTCACACAGGCATATCAGAGTGACCCTGCCTTGAACTCATAACGAAGCATATGGCCCAACTCTCAATTATGCATGGCTAAATCTTCCTTCTTTTAGAGGAAATGAGCACAGAGTGTTATTTTAGTATAAGGTGACCTCTTTAGCAGTGATAACATCAGGGGGACATTGCCCATTAAATGTGAGAACCCCTAATTCAATGGCCCTAACAGTGATGTTTCATTTTGACAGGTTTCAGAACTGAGTAGTTGCGTAGCAGAGCAAAGTGCCACTGCTATTTTGTGATACCTACGGTGTGAGAGGCTGGTTTAAAGATGTCCTTTACAGATTTGAAGATTAAGAGTATGCTGGGATCCTTTGAAATTCTGCTCTAATGTCAAGGGAATGTGTACCAGACTCACCCAATTCATGATCTGAATAGAATGCATTGAAAAAGCTCCAGCAATCCACAGGGTAAAAGCTTAAAGACACTCCAGAGTGCTGGAGGATGGTGGAGCATAAGCTCTATAATTATTGTGCCGAGTAGTTCTTAGCTGGATGCAGAGGCCACATAAACACACAGAAGTAGTGAACAAGTCAAGATCCTTGTCCAGTATGTTTGTGGAGACTAATATCAAAGACTGCGCCATGTCTCAGTAGGCTTTTCTGGGCAGTACGAGGAATGATTTCCATTCTAGGCAAAGGCTTCTAAAATGGGAAGAAAAAACTGCCAAAAATGTAATTGCACAAGAAAATGTGAGACATTTTGTGATAGATACATGGGCCCCTTCATTGGACAGCTGGTGCGCTGAATGAATAGGTGGATAAACGGCTGTCACCAAAGATAAAAAAAAAACAAAATACCAAGAGATGTGCGCAATAACAGGATTGTAATAATGTCTTTGTACATTTTTCATCACTAACAAGGCATAAAGTTGGAAAAAATAATCCATTATGTTGAAGCACTGATGTTACATGGAATTATCCATCCATCCATTTTCTTCCGCTTATCCGGGGCTGGGTTGCAGGGGCAGCAGCCTAAGCAGAGAAGCCCAGACCTCCCTCTCTCCAGTCACTTCCTCCAGCTCATCTGGGCGGACACCAAGGTGTTCCCAGGCCAGCAGAGAGTTATAATCTCTCCAGCGTGCCCTGGATCTGCCCTGGGGCCTCTTCCCAGTAGGACATGCCTGGAACACCTCACCCAAGAGGCGCCCAGGAGGCATTCTAGTCAGATGCCCAAACCATCTCAACTGGCTCCTTTCAATGTGGAGGAGCAGCGGCTCTACTCAGGTTCATCTTTACCGTGACAGAGTGGTGCAGTGTCTGCATTACTGCAGACGTAGCCCCGATCTGTCTGTCAATCTCCCGCTCCCTTCTCCTGTCACTGGTGAACAAGACCCAGATATACTTAAACTCCTCCACCTGGGGCAGCAACTCATCTCTGAGCCAGAGTGGGCACTCCACCCTTTTCTGGCTGAGGACCAAGGCCTCAGACTTAGAGATGCTAATCCTCATGCCAGCCGCTTCACACTCAGCTGCAAACTGTTCTGCTGCGAGCTGGAGGCCACCACCTGATGAAGCCAACCGGACTGCATCAACCGCAAAAAGCAGAGATGAGGAGGCCACCAAGGGGGAAGCCTTTCACACTTGGCAACGCTTAGAAATTCTGTCCATAAAAATTATGAACAGAATCTGTGACAAAGGGCAGCCCTGGTGAAGTCAAACCTCAGATCCGAGAGGAACAATGAGGTTTTTGTCCTGGTGGCGGAACACTGGACCAGCTCTTCATCCTCTCAAGGATGAAGAGCTGGTCCAGCATCCCTTGGGGTATACTGTACGTGTGTGGGT
>JAVDPK010058199.1:0-19666 GCA_034780415.1 Cichlasoma orientale
CCCATTTTCGCACCTACGCCCCTTGCGATCACTATAGGCTCCTCGCCGACCCTTCGGTTGGCTCGGGCCTAAATATATTCTCTCCAATCCAGCATATTACCTAAATTAAGCACCTTCAGATTCACACTACTTTAATAATTGATGCAAAAATAAGAGGTTGAAATCTAAGATGCTGAAAAATCCTCTGGTGATTTGCAGCTTTGAAAGCATCACTGGTTAATTTGCACCACTTCTGAACCTGCTTTGATCTCCTGTTCTTGGTTCATTTAGGATCCCCAGGATGGTGACAGGCAAGAGGCTGGCAGACTTCGGCTATCGGGCGTTTTCTGCCTCGATGATGCTGCTGACGGTGTATGGGGGCTACCTGTGCGCGATGCGAGGGTACCGCTACATGGAGAGGCAGAAACAGTTGAAGCTGGCAGCAGAGAACCAGGATCCCGACGTCATCAAAGAATGAAATCAGTTCTGCTGTTTGCACATGTGGACATTTCTTATTCCTCCTCATCTTTGTCCAGCAGTGACTCATGATGTTTATTCTTCCCAGGATGCTTGTGTGATTTCACTGAGGGCACAGCGTCCTTTATAAAGAAGCTTTGTTTATAAAGCTTCACCAAGCAAATTAACCAAGAACATATTATTTGCATCAGTGGCTGGTTTCAAATTCATTCTGAGCAGCACTGTTTCAGGAATAAAGATGGATGTAATTGTTTGTATAGTCTATTAAATGCCTTCAGCTACACTGTGTAGTGTAATCTATTGAAACAGGACTCCAATAAGATCTTTCAGCATCAGAATATATTTGGAAAGACATTTTTAAGGCACTCAAGTAGAAACATGACTTTTAGTATTGTCATCATACCTGGATTTCTCTAATAGACAGTGACATCCAATAATTTCATCAACATTTTGGTCTCATAAGTAAAAAAACAAAAACACACGCACACAAAAAAAGTCAAAATCTCTCACAGCATTGCCAAGAAAGGTGGTAAAGGGTTAATTCACACTAAACTGCAAAGGGCAGATATGTTTAAGTGCATTTCCACTCACAGCAGGTGTCCTGCTTTTAAAAGCTGATGAAACCACAGCTATAATATCGCATTAGGGACCATGTCTGCTGTGACAGGTCTGCCCCGCGCCGTCTGGTATGAATTAACCCTTCGAAACACATGATCAAGTTCATCTGACCAATAAAACTGGGAGAGAACTTTGAATCCAAAAAACATCTGAAGCACAGGATGAATCCCAACATGTGTAAAACAAGGCTATGTAAATCACTTGCTTCAACCAACTTCCATTTCATTGCGGCTTTTACGTGTCGCCTCATCACATGATTTGGTGTTTGCGTATCCATCGTCAGTTCACCAACATTTGAATCTGTGGACTCGCTGTCAGTGTAATGTGTGTGAGAATGTGGGAGCGAGCCTTGCGCGTCAGAGGAATGTCGAAAGGCAAACAAAGCTCTTGGAGACATTGCGAGGGGACGAACTGCAGGGAGCTTCAGGCCCCACGTCACCAGCTGTTGTGGTTCTGAGCTCGGGCTTTGGTAGCAGCACAGTGGCCATTAGTGCCATTTTCTCCCTTGGGGGGACGAGGGGAAGTTTTGAGGCTTTCCGTGGGCACGTCTGACTCATCTTCAGAGCTGCTCTCTATGTCACTGCGGACATCATTGCCCACCTACAGAGACAGACGACAGGATGACTTTAATAATAAAGCACTAATTCAGTATTACAAACACTACAGCAGACTGAATGTGAGCCATTTGGTATGATTTGTGAAGCTGATGTTTTTAGCAACATAAAGGATATGTTCATAGACGTTACTGTTAGAACGATACCTCGGCATCTCATGCAGGGCAGTGACAAAGTATTTGCCTGATTTCTTAGTTTTCATTTTAGTTTTTAGAGCCATTCGGAGGTGGATTTGCTTTTATGCTTCTGATCATTTTCCTGCTACATAACCCGAGTGCGCTTGAGCTTCAGGGCACGAACTGATGGCCGGACATTCTCCTTCAGGATTTTCTGGTAGGAGAGCAGAATTCATGGTTCCATCAATTATAGTCATCCAGGTCCTAAAGCAGCCCCAGACCATCACACTACCACCACCACCACGTTTGACTGCTGCTATGATGTTCTTTTAATGAAATGCTGTGTGTTTTATACCTCAAGTAACGGGACGCAAACCTTACAAATTGTTAAACTTTTGTCTCGTCAGTCCACAGAAAATTTTCCCCAAAAAGTCTTCAAGATCATCGAGAGTTTTTTTGGCCAAAGTGAGACGAGCCTTTGTTCATTTTGGTCAGCAGTGGTTCCCGCCACTGTTCCAAGTTTCCTCCATTACTGCAGTCCCAAAGCCTTAGAAATGGCTTCGTAATCCTTGCCAGACTGACAGATGTCAGTTACTTTGTTTCTCATCTGTTCTTGAGTTTCTTTAGATCGTGGCATGATGTGCTGCTTTTTGACATCTTTTAGCCTACTTCACTTTGTCAGACAGGTTCTATTTAAGTGATTTCTTGATTCAACAGGTCTGCAGTAATCAGGCCTGGGTGTGGCTAACGAAATTGAACTCAGCCCCCCCCCCCCCCAAAAAAAAGTGATTAATCACAGTTAATTCAAGGGAGGGGCAATTATTTCACAGAACAGATGCTGCACTGTCGACAAATGAGATTAGTAACCTTGTCATCAGTGCTGACTCAGTGTTGGAGGGCTTTACAACAGACTTGCACTTAAAGTTAGTTTGGAACAGCAAATAATTAAAGGGACACTTCACACAAATGTGCAAATGAAGTGAGTGGGTGTAGGGAGAGGGTCTTGGAACGTGGTCTCACAGTGAGCAACAAATAAATCAAAGAGTTACGTGGAGATGCTTCATATTAAAATCTGGTAGTTCATCTTTACACACTATTTGCCACAGGGTGGTGGTGTGGGACAATTTCAACACACTCCTCACTAATGAGAAACAGTAGGACATACCTGACATTCATTACACTTTTACCACATTACTTATCATTTACAGCTCTCCTCTTACTGCTGGCTTTGGATTTAGTGCAGGACCTATCTAATCTAAATCCACTGCAGCTACTACGAGTCTTAATGCAAATGCACGGAACAGAGGATTTGTGAAAGGAATCACAGCAGAGGGAGTGGACAGAAACTTACAGCCAAACACAGAGAAGTTGTCAAGCAGACAGAGCAGATGCAGAGAAGCAAGAGAGCAGCGGAGGAGGGCTCATTGGACAAAGACAGACAGAAAGACAGGATCTCCCCCTCTCAATCCAGAGGGAGAGGAAGCAAACTGCGTCTGCAGAGAGAATGAGACAGTCGGGGACGGACGGGGAGGGAAAAAGACAAGAGGCAGCAAAGGCGTTACTAAAAATAGCCGTGGTGTCATCTTGTACATTTCAATAAGCATTCTGTAATCACAGACAGATGTCTGACTGGTAGTATTTTTCATTCAAAGATCTTTTTTGCTCCTCCAACACTCCATCTACCTGTTTCAGGGGCACACCTATGAAAAATGCTTTTATGTTGATGCAAACGTTTTGGTACAAGTGTTCAACTGCTCGTTAATGCAAACAACTAACCAGCCAATCACATGGCAGCAACTCATTTGAGCATGTAGACACGGTCAAGACAAGCTGCTGAAGTGCAAAACCGAGCATCAGAATGGGGAAGAAAGGGCATTTAAGTGACTTTGAATGTGGCATGGTTGTTGGTGCCAGATGAGCTGGTCTGAGTATGTCACAAACTGCTGATCTGCTCTGACTTTCCTGCACAGCCATCTCTACGTTCTAAAGAGAATGATCCAAGAAAGACAAAATATCCAGTGAGGAGCAGTTCTCTGGGCAGAAATGCCTTGTTACCGTCAGAGGAGAATGGACAGAGTGCTTGCAGCTGATAGGAAGGCAAAACAAAAACTCAAATAACCATTTGGTACAACCAAGGTATGCAGAAGGGCTGAATGCACAGCACATTGAACCTTGAGGCAGATGAGCTACAGCAGCAGAAGACCACATTGGGTGCCACTTCTGTCAGCTAAATACAGGAAATTGAAGCTACAATTCACACAGGCTTAGCAAAATTGGACAAGATTAAAAAAAAAGTTGCCTGGTCTCGACGAGTTTCAATTTCTGCTGCAACATTTGGATGGTAGGATCAGAATTTAGTGTAAACATGAAATGCACCCTGCTTTGCATCAACAGTTACAGCTGCTGGTGGCGTAATGGTGTGGGGGATATTTTCAAGGCACACTTTGGGCCCCTTAGTACCAGCTGAGCATTGTTCAAATACCCCAGCCTAGTATTGCTGCTGACCATGTCCATCCCTTTATGACCGCCGTGTACCCATCTTCTGATGGCACAAACCTCAAATCATCTCAAACTGGTTTCTTGAACATGACAATGAGCTCATTGTACTCAAACGGCCTCCACAGGCTCCAGATCGCAATGCAATAGAGCACTTTGGAGATGTGCAGCCGACAAATCTGATGAGTATCATAGGCTGGACTTTTTTGGTTTTTTCAACAAATCGTTTCTCACAACCTTCCTCATTTAATCTACCTATCAGAAATCTCCTTGTGACCCACCTTGCCTCGCAGGATGGCTTTGATGGCTATACGGGCTATGAGGTAGGACCAGATGATATGCAGCACTTGGAGGACCACAAGTAAGAAGTTGAAGAGCCACCAGGACGGAAATGGCCCAACTATGGACCAGCTCTCAAACATAGTTGAGTTCAGGACCCTGTTTATATTTATTAAAAAAAAAAAAAAAAAAAAAGGGAGAGAAACAGATGTGTGAAGACTAGTAACATTATACATTCTCACATACACATGCAAATATAATTTTAGCCATACATTTAATCAGTACTCTTAAAATTAGGCTTAATTTAACATACTAAGTGGAATCCCCATCTGGAAGCCAAATGCAACTATGCAGGTGAGTAACACAGATCTATTATAATGTCACTTGAGTGGTCGGTGAGGTCGTGTCTTCCTTTACATCCACCTGCGTGACAGGAGGTTGTCAACAAACCCACATCCCCAGCACAGGTATGGATTTCAGCCCAGGTAGCTGCAGCGGCAACACTAGCTTTATCACTCATCCACACCAAGACACTGAATATAGCTGCTCAGGTTACTTTCGCCAGTGACAGGTTCCCTATTGTCTGTCTGACTGTCTCTCTTTCTGGAAGTTGAGTTGAGCTGACATCCAGGTCTCTGACGAGGAATAGCAGTGATCCAAACAGCTCCCTAAGCCTGAACGTCAGCGCACATCTGAGGTCTGGACCAGAATCAAAATAAAAGATGTCCTGAAAAAGGATTCATCTGATTCACAAAGTGGTGGTAGCTGTTTCACATTATAGGTTTATTTAAACAGGAGTGCATGGTGTTTTTTTATTTTAACGTTTTTATTTTATTCATTCTGAGGTCACCGGAAATATATTTAAGAGCTGCAGGTTAAGTGCAGCCTGTGTGCCTGTGACCAGTGCTACTAATTACACCTGTCAGTGTAGTACTGAAATTACAGGTATGTATAAATCACAGCAGATTATCATCTTTTTTCGCTTTAAGCTACAAGATCAAAATACACCGAAGAAACTTTTTATTCACAATGCACAGGAGGTAGATAAAAATAAAAATGCTAAAATCTATTAACAGATTAGTTACAATATTCAATCTGACAATGCTAGTGTACTTACCATATTGGATATATAACAAGCCGTGTGATAAAGAATACCACACTAAACACAATGAAGAGGAAGTCACACAAGCGCTGGTACTTGGCATAATTGGCCATTTTGGCTGCCTGTTTAAACAGAAAAAAAAAACAAAAAACAGTAGAAATAAAACATTATTTTAAGTTCTGTGCTCTGCAAACTGTATCATTCAATCAGCTAAAAGGATTTTAATGAAAAAAGACATCAGTTCCAATTCATCTCCACCGTTTAGGAACCCAGCTGACAATAAGCAAAAAGGCTGCTAAACAATAAATATCCTTAAGGGGAACTACTCAATCTAAACGCCAAAGCTGCTCAATTACCAGTGGCAGTCATACCTTACTCTGTTTACCATAATATTTTCTACTTGTCTTGACTGTTTCATCACAATCCCTCCTCGGTGTCACGTGTGCTTGAAATTGGCACGAGTGGCCACCTTATCAGTCCTGCATTCCTTTTGTGTCTGTTACAATGGGCAAAATGTAAATTTAAACAGCTAATCTAAAAACATTGCGGCATGCTATGCCCCGGTGATTTCGAAAGAGTTTCCAAGGAATCAACACTTGCAGCGTGCAAAAAAGAAAAGGAAAAAAAAAAAGCTTCCTGACACCACCGTGTCTAACTGACCTCTAGCAGGAAGTCAGAAGTGTCGTGGACACACAGCACGAGGCTTCCCACTCGCGCCATGTTGTTCGCATAAGAAAAGCTGATCAGACCGACTGTAGCGAGATGATGGATGAACATGATCAGGAAATCCTGGAAAACAAATGAAATCAAGAGTTAGAGTACTGCATGTGCATTTGTCTGCCTACCACTTTCAAACTGAATTGTCTCAACAGCCTTTGAATGAATATTAAAATGTGCCACCTTTTGGATCAACTACATCCCCTCTCGTAATCCCTGAACTTCATCTAATACCATCATTAGTTCAGTTTTTAAGCTGTTGAACCAAACAATGATCCTGTCAGCTTGCTCTCAGTGCTAACTACTAAATGTTTGCATGGCAACACACAAAACATAGGTGATGTGCATTATGCAGCAGCAACTTTCTTCATGAATCTAAAAGGAAACAGAGTAAACAAATGAAAATACTAAACAGTAAACAGTCAAGTCTTTTAAAGTGGGCCTATTATGCTGCGTTCCAGCTCAATATTGTCACCATTGAACTGTACTAGAGTAATTCTGCACAGTTTCAAACGTTTCAAAATAGCTCTTACTCATCCAGCACTGGGCTTGGTGCAGCATTCAGTTCATCAGCTTTCTAAAATGAGCCGTTTTAGATTGTTCCCCTTTTAGGCCAATCTCTTTTTAAGCAATCTTTCCCCTGATTAGCTGCCCCTAATCAGGCACACAATGGATCCTCTTTCATTGTGTACAGATAATGGAAATGGTAAAAGGACTGGTACTTATATAGCCCACAGCGGTGTGTGTGTGGATATTTATTTTTTTTTTGGCCTAGGTGGTACAGCAGGTCACCTACCAATCAGAAGGTCGGTGGATGGATCCCTGACTCCTATGGTCCATGTATCCGAATATCCTTGGGCAAGATACTGAACCCCGAGTTGCCCCTGATGCTCTCCAGTGCAAACACACTGTTTACGTATAGATAAATGTACTGTACTGTATGAATGTGTGTGTGACTGGGTGAATGAGACTTAGTAGAAAGTGCTTTAAGTGCTCAAATTGTGTAAAAGAGTAAAAAGGTGCTATATAAGTACCAGCCCATTTACTAGAAAGGTCATTTGTGGTCACCCGTGAGGTGACTTTTCAATTGATGAATGCAGTCTTGTGCCAACAACTAAAGTGCCTTCAGGACGTCCATAATAAATTAACCCACTGCAAGGAAACTCATCTGTATGTGGTGTAGATTTCAAACTACTGCCAGTTCGTCCAAAAGCAGTCGCCCACATTCAGCCCAACAACAGACTGAAATCTCCAAAGGAAACTGAAAAACTTAAATCACATTATCTGCAGGTAACTCCTGCAATGGTTGGTGTACGTTTCCAAACTCAAACTGATGTTTCCAAGCCTTAGAAAAAGAAATAAATAATAAATAAAGGCTTTGATGTCCATTACGGTTTGCCAATGAACATACTGGCAAAAAGCAGGCCTGTTGGAATAATGTCGTCTGGACCGAGTACTCAAAGATAAAGAGGTTTGGCATCAGTGACGGCCGACATGTTTGGTGCAAACCGAAGAAAGCTTTTAAAGAGAAACCCAATCCCAACTGTGAAACACAAAGGTGGAAATGTTATGGTTTGTGGTTGTTTGTTTAATGAGCCGACTGTAGTTTATAAGTAGGATGTAAAAACCCATGCTCAAATCAAACAGATGCTGACGCATGATTGGTGGGATTTGTTATGTGTTTTTAAGCGCCTGTCAGATTCAACACAAGAACTAAAAGAAAAATAAAGCCTTGGATATTGTACAAATACAAAGGCCAAAACTCGTTTCAGTTCAACTCTAAGAACGCAGAAAGAACTGGCAGGTTGAGCCCCAAAAAGCCAGAAGTAACTAGAGTAAACTGCAGTATCTACTTGCCAAAACAGCTGTGAATAAAACAGAGAGTAAAGAGACAGTTAAAACTCAGCTAAACTAATATGTGACTCAGTGGGAGTGACAAATTCAATCAGCAAGACTTGGACATAGAGAGAAGATGCAGGCAAAAGATTAACAATACAGGCAGAGGCCTGAGAGTAATGCTAAAGCAGAAGATATGCATCTGACAGTTATCATGTGAATATTTACACAATATTTTTGTGATATGAAAAAAGGTAGTGAAAGGAACGAGACAAACCTGTTGGAATTTCCTGTGTGAATAAAGAGATATTTAACTTGATAAGCACAAATCTACTGAAGCAATTACCTGAGTGGGAGCAAATATGGTTAATTAAATTAACTGCATAGAAAATTTGGCGAGGCTGCTAAATTAAAACACACGCCAGGCGTTTGTTCCTTAGAAAAAAATGTAAAACATTAAAGCAACGCGCCAACAGCTGTAACAAACTCCACCTCCCATACACTGGTATTCTTTAATTTCTGTATTTGAATTTCTGTAATTGTAACAGACTTAGGCCTGCTCTAGCCTGCAATCACATGACAGTTGGGTGCCTTCGTGCTGAAAATGCCAGGCATTCAGACTGAGCAGCAATCGGCTTCACCCTTCCCCCTCCCAAAAAAAAAAATCTAACACATGTGACTCTGCTTAATTAAAACTGTTTGGAATGAAGCAAAGTCACAAGTACAGTTTAACGTCATTTTATATGCATACATGTGAAAACCACTGCATCGTACGCACACCCGTTCTCATTGTCTCTGCCAAATGAGGAACAAAAGGCACATTGACCAATGTTAACGGAAAGCTGCCGCTGTGGAATATCTAGTGCGATCTGAGCTAACAAACACAAGACCAGTGTTCCTCTCACCTTCCTTTTAATGTCAGTGAACTGGGAGAACATGAGTGACCAGTAGAAAGCCAGTTCTGTCAAATAGTAGTGATAAAGACCTGGAGTCATGACCTAAAGAGACAGAGAGCAGAAGGAAGTGCGAATGAGACTTTTAATCATTTCAAAGAGCCGGTTTTAAAACAAACTCTGCTGGAGACAGACAAGCTGTCACCACTAGTCACTATGTTGCAAAACATCCCAATGTACATCCTGATCTTTACCCAGTGAATCACAATGACATCAGGGATGTTACATGAGCACTGAACTGCTTCCTGCCAGACAATTAGTGCCAACAAGAGTTATTATAGTTGTGTATTTTTTTTTTCTCCTCGTTATCAGTTTTCATCTTTTTATTTGCCGTTTCGTGAAGTTTATCTGTAAGGGGTGTATTATTCAGAAGTTTAGAAGAGATGTTAGGATATGCAGACATCTCAGTGAACATTTGCACCGAAGCCTCATCAGGCTGGTTGTGATAACAATTTATCCAATCTGACATTTCCTGCACATTTATTTTATTTTATTACGTTCACAATATGGTTTTTCTTTTATGTCAGTTAATTAAAACATCTTTTCATATTAAAAACAGAAAATGAAAACTAGCCCCCCCAAACTAGAAATGAAATACTAGTTTTAGTGCTGACTGACACCAAACACTAAAAAACACATCTGCATTCTGTAGTACATGAAGGTTTAAATTAATGTGTATATATAATCATCCATTATATGTAGTAATGTAGTTCCTGCACAGATTAACTCCATCCATCCTTTTTTTTTCCCCATATAATTTTCCACAGCAGTTTGATAACCAAAGATATTAAAAGGGAAAGATAACATGCTATAAAGTATATGGCAAATTTCCATCATCTTGTTGCGTAAATTCTCAGAATGCCCAACCAAAGTGGTCACTTTAAATGATAAACAACCTGTGAGTACCTGAAAAAACTATGAAAAAAAGAAAAACAAATCTCTTAACAGAACAGAAGATCAGAATGAAGTAGCAGCTTTAATCGCAGCATAATGTGGGAATATCAACAGAAAAGCAACATCTGCGAGCTATTAATAGGGGTCAGGCTGCTTTTTATGACACGTTATTGTGTACTGAAGATCAGAGGTGAAGCAAAAGCAAACACATACTGACAATGTTTCTGTCTGAGAGGGGGGTAAAAAGTCAACATTAGCTCCTTATCTGAACATGGCAATCTGTGCATCAGTTTATTTAATGCACCTGTTCAAAGGAAATGCAGTACAGTCCAGTCACCAAGAAATAAACAGCTCATTCTTCAAACTGTTGCTTCAATTTGGGAATTACTGTTATGGTTAGCATTGCTTGTGTAGTGGACTGTATTGTAGATTTAGGCAGGGATTAGAGATGCAACATACCTGGTAAGGGTAACCGTACCAGCAATGCCGTGTATCCCACATCCAAGGGGACTAAAAATAAGCACAGACAAAAGAAGAGATTGCCAATTACTTAAGAAAACATTGCTAATGCCATTATCTGTTCACCTAAAACCTGAAAATCAAATAATGCTGGTGAATAAACTGTAAATAAACTCAATGTATCAAAGCTTCACTTGTGGGTGCGCTCACCTGCCACAGAAACTGGAACCCGTAGGTAAATATAAACAAATAAAATGTAAATCTCCACCTAGAGGCAGAAGAGAAGAAATTGACCATTTTAACCAAAACACACACGCATACACACACAAATTTGAATCTAAATGTAAATTTAAATTCCAGGTCAAAACTAAAAAAAGGTCTTGAAGAACCAGGCAAGTAAATAAAAAATAACCAAATTAAAAATAAATAAATAAAGAATGCTTCGCCCATACAAAAAGCATAACAAATCCACAGTTTACTTAGGCCATAGGAGGTTAAAGATGAGCACAATAGGCGTTGGCTTACATGCTCTCGCAGAACTTAGTGTGCGTGCTAGGTTTATCTTGGTTCCGGCGCTGTCTGAACCAACGCTGGACCTTTCGCACCTCCCAGTCCAGCTGCTTGGACAGGCCATCCAGATGGCGCGAGTCTGGATTCTGTCATGAGAACAAAGAAAGAGTAAATAAATAAGGAGCCTGAGAGAAACGAAACATGTTTGGTCATTTTATAAATCCAGCCCATTTATTATTGAAGTTTTTTGACTAATAGTTAACTTGACCTTAAATTTGTGAGACTCTGAAGCTATCAGATCACACACAGTTACTGGGATATTTTAAGAAAATGCCAAAAGTTGTAACAGCTTGCTACATGAGAATTAAGATCTTCTGGCAGCTGCTCCAAAACACATCAAGTTTCAGTGCATCCACCCCGCTGCCCTGAACATGCACACTCTGCACGGACTGCTTCTGGAGTCATTTACAAAAAGTGAAAGACAAAAATTTTACTAGGGAGAAATGTTTCCGTTTAACACCTGCATATGATGACAGACAGGTATTGTATTGGTCTCGTTGACTGTATAGTGCACCTGTCATTACAACTTGTGATATGATATCTTCATGGATTTCTGAGGATTTTCCAAGTTAATTTAAAAAGTCCAACCCAGTACAAGTTTTTTTTTTTTTCTTTCAGGATGGCACGTGACATTTTCCATTGCTACTGCCATCTAACAAAAGCAGCCATTCCTTTTATTCAGGGGTGGGTAATCAATCTTCTCAAGGGCATCTTGGCAAAATTAATTTCCCATCCCTGCAATAACTTACAAACTACAAACTCTTATATATATCATAAGAGTTTTTTTTAAGTTCCAGCCTCTCACAATAAGGCCAATCTGAAGAAACCATTCAGGAACGTGAAAAATTATATCAAAAGGTTCTTAGTTTTCTTTTTAGCCTGAGGAAACCTTAACGCGAAAAATAATCAATCACTGGTCAAAAAAAAAAAACACTAAAAAGCCACTATTTGAGCCACTTTTAACATTAACACGACCAACTTTGCAGTCCTGTCCATCTTGATGTGATAGGTAATGTGAATGACAGTAATAATATCTAACAGTACTGACGCTACTGCATAAAAATGTTGAAATATTTAAAAGTGATGAAGACCTTTGTAATGGATGTAAACACTTTCTCCAGCACTGCATTGGGCTGAGCTCTTCTTCCAACACCCTGGTGAATGTGGACACTTTGGGCACAGGCACTGGCAATAAATCTGCGAAAGAGATGAAAGATGCAGTCACTTTCTGTTGTTAAGGCATGCACACGACAGACTTGTCTGACAGGATCTTTAAATATCTTTCAATCCTTTATCAGATAACTTTGTTCACGGTTTAACAACCGAGCAACACAGTATGTAATATCTTAAACATGTACTCCTTTTCTCCCCTCATAAGAGTCTCAGTCAAGAGTTTCTTTGTTGTAGAAAGCCAGTTATGTAAACATACAATGCACAACAATCAGGCCTCCATTTGATTTGGATCAGCCCACCCCCACATACAGCTTCAGGTTAGGTTTGAATATATTCAACAGTAATTTACAAACAAATTCTCTATCTGTATCTGTATCACACATTTTCAGCGGGGAAACCAAGAGGGAGAGCACGGTTAATGTGTTGCATTTGTGAACAAAAAACCTTTCTGAACGGGAGCGACACAAAGTTTCCTCGTATTCTGGGACGGACATTATGAGCCTGTGCAAACCCTTCCTGCGGGTCTGTTCTGCATTATGACTCGACTGTCGCTTTCAGCAGGGAGAGAGTTTACCATGGATGTCTGACTAAAATTAGGAAATGCTAAAGTCGTGTTGTGGCTCAGCAGGCAAGGCAAATGGTGTAATATGCTGAGAGCGGGCTTAAATGTGTTACCACCTGTAATCACATACAAACAATTTCACACGCCACTTGTTCTTTTATGCTGGCCAATTACCGTAGGCTCATATTAATATGCATATTATCCATTGGAGCGTGGCAGATATATTTGTCAGCCAATATTTTAAGGTGATACTGACCTATGGCAGTATATTTGTATCAGCCTACAGGTTTTATAATTTGTGCAGACATGCTTGTCTTGCAAGTGCAACCAGGCCCCCAGTGGGCTGTTCAGTAGAGCAGGCATCCAGGACGAGAGGATGAGAGGCCTGGGGAAAGCAAAAAAAGCAAACAGCGAGCGACAAAGAGCCGAGACTCACAGTCAAACATCTAGTGACACCAGCT
This sequence comes from Cichlasoma orientale, assembly GCA_034780415.1. Lineage (NCBI taxonomy): Eukaryota > Metazoa > Chordata > Actinopteri > Cichliformes > Cichlidae > Cichlasoma > Cichlasoma orientale. The sequence continues at coordinate 13,307 of JAVDPK010058199.1, forward strand.
GGGTGAGAGCCCCGGCAATCCAGAGAAAAAGGCAGCAGTAGGCAACTGAAAATCCTTCCAGAGGTTCCTCTACAAAACCTTGAGTTGTACCTCCTCTAAAGAGACCTTGGTGTCTGAAGGCTCTCTTATTCATCTTGGCTTGAGCTGTAAACAGCAAATGAGTTTGGACTTTTCTGGAGGTGCGAATGTGTTTTGTAGAGCACTTATTTTATGCTGATTCCTATTCCTGCTGGAAGCCAAAATAGCAACTAAGATTAAACCTTGTCCAAACCTCCAAAGCACCTCACCAAATATCGTAGCCCACAACGCATGCAGCCATTATGATGTCACCCATTAGTGAAGCCTCAAGCTGAACGTTCTAACCACTGCCATCTTGGCGTTCTGAAACTGGATGTGATGAGTGAGGGAGGCTGGATCTGAATGTGAAATTGCACGTTTATTGGCTTAATAACCACAAGCCACAAAACTAACAAATGAGCCTAACCCAGGTAATCCTCATTTCTCACATTTACAATGACCAGAATTTAAAAATGTAACTTAATGTACGATTTAACATGACCCGACCACAAACTCATCAGAAAAGTTGCTTTACTTTTCAGACCCAGAAACGATGTCCCTCTTATATACATCATCTATATGGCAGACCAATCATTGATCGCAGTATATTAACCAGCTGATGCGTGATATAGTGCTTTCCCACAGGTACAACAACCCGCATTATTTTCCTTTCATGCTTTCTCTCTCTCCTCTCACCAGCAGCTGTAGTAAGAGCTGCACTTGTGCACCTCCATTATTCTGACTTGTCACACAGCATGTGGTATGGCAGGTAGATAGTGCTACACTCACCCAGTGCCGATTTAAATCAACAGCAGCACAGTCTAGCAAACAAAAAGGTCAAATTTGAGTTTGAGTGCGGTACTCGTCCAGGTTGCACAGCAGCAACAATGGGCGTGCACACAGTTTTGAGTTATCAAAAAGCATAACCGAATCTATCTTTTAAACTGCATTAGTGACAAGCTTAAAAAGAAGATAGGCACCATCAGTGTGGTTACTAGAGATTATATCAAAACATTCCTGCGATGTTAAAACAGATCTTCTCCTCTAACACGGAGAAAAGAAGTACAAAAAGTTCCAATGAATATCCCTTACAGTCAATGTAGCACTGAGTTTGGTGACAGTAATTTTTTAAGCTGCTTCTTCTGGCCCATGCTTAGTACGGTTATAATAAATTCAGTCTCATCTGGACAAAAATACTAGGTCACAATGTTTAGATAAGAAAGCTTAAGATTTAAATCTCTATATACAGATAATCATATTTCTGTAATGTATTGTACAACAGTTATGGGATTAAATTTTCATTTTAGCATGCAGTCATTTCAGCCTTTTGGAAGGGAGATCATTTGTAAGGAGATGACTTCCAACAACAGCCGGTGCCCTTATGTAGTTGTATAAAAACACAAGCTGTACAATACATTCCAGTGATACTCTGTAAATCATCACAATGCCACAAAGTCTGCAATATCCTTATCCACAAACACAGCTCTAAGAGACTATGACTATTTTTCCAGGAAGAATTTGTATTATTAAACTATAATCTGTGTACACGGTGCAAACAAGAAATATGAGTAAAAGTTTTAACACGAGTCACATGCACTGATTTTGCAGATTATCAAATTTTTAGGAGAGATGGTCACCATGGAAGCACTCAATCATGATGCAGCATTAGCTCCCGAAAGTCTGGATGTCATCGGGTCCTCCCATTTATTAAAAAAAAAAAAAAGGTTTCCTCAGGCTTTCCTCATCGTTATAGTCAAATAATTAAAATAAGATCAGCATATAAACATGTGTGCGTTGTGCTTGTGTGTATATTACTTCTGGAAAAGATATGACAGTTCTGATGAATATTTAAAAAAATAAAAAATAAATAAAAACTATGAATGATTGGGTATCCCAGATATGATCATCTCACAGCTCATAGAAGTCACATCCATCTGCTGCTCCAACCTTCTGTTTATGAGGGCAGCCAATCAGAAGAAAGTTAGCTAAAAGCTGTGGTTCCCAAACTGTGGGGCAGGTCCACTGGTGGGCCAGGGGGCCACTACAGGTCTGATAAAACAAAGTTTTAAGAGAAACAGAAGTTTTCTTTTATTTAACCAAATGTAACATTTACCCTTTTTTAATTGGTAATGACACAAATAAAAATTAAAAAATTGTGGTAGTGAGGTTGCCAGAAAGGAGGGAAGGCCATTTAAATGGCTTGTTTCAGACAGAAAATAAACTCAGGAGCTGCACCAAAACCCAGAGTAAGATAAATAAGGATTATTTTGAACTTTTAATCATGCAAACCTCCTTTAGTAGAGTGCAAGAACAAAAATGTGGAGCTGGAAATGAGAATACTAGGTTTCTTTTAAATATAATCAGATATTTACAATCATTTCATCACTACAATCATATTTGTTACTTCTGTAACTTTGTTTGAAATAAAAAATAAAGAGCTAGGTTCTGTCTGTTTATTTTGGTGTTTATCAATGTTTATCATTATGTCACAGAAGTGTAACCACTTTTATGCCTGCACACAACACTATCAAACTACTTGCCTAATGACGACAATGCACCATCAAATCATGTTGCCCATTTTGGCTGATTATGATCCAGGATTTATAATTCATTATAATCTGATATACAGTCTACTTCTATCTTTAGGCTATGCAATATGCAAAAAAAAAGCTTAGGCTGATACTATAGATGCATTTTAAGATATAAATCTCAGCGATATATATCAGATCTTTCAAGTCCTCCTTTAGTGATACCAAACCAGATTACATGCAGTGAGATTCTCTATATGCTGAAACTGCTATTGTCCTGGCTATGTACAGAGAGTGGTGGAAAGGTGATATTCATCACTAAATTGCTTGGGTGCCTTTGTGTTGCATTATGAGTAAAGCAAAAGAGAAAGAAAAAGAAAAAAATCCTCACAAAACCAGAATCAGTGCCTTTTGTCTAACATGAAACCACTCAAGCATCTAGTCTTCCCCGTTTTTTACTGTCTCCTTCCCTGTGATAACCGCATTTACCTCTCAGCTCTTTGTGCTCAAATCACATTTAGTGAAGAGCAATGACAAGTATGTAGTTCAAGGTAGCTCGGTTATAAAACTTATACAACATTATACAAACCAGTGTATTCGCCCTTCTTCATGAAGTTCAAAGAATACACAGACTTCTGTCAGACCCACATGTGGCTGTATACTCAAAAATAGGCTTTATTATAATAAAAAAAAAAATATATATATATATAAAAAAAAGTTATTTATTCTTTAAATGACATTAACGAGTAGTTTCACTTCAAACTGAATATGATACTGAAAGTAAACTGGTAAAATAGTGTGAGTGGAGTGGTGTGATGACTGTGGCACTAAGGTGCAACAAAAAAAAAGAAAAAAAAAGTACACAGCCTTCTGCAGAGAGGTTTGACCGGATAGATGAGTTCCAGGTGGTATGATGTTGTTAAACATTACTCAAAGCAATTCACATTTTACTGTGCACCTTGAGCATAAAACACTTATAACAAGCAAAGCCAACATGCGGGGATCGGTGTTTGGCACTTTAATCAAATAAAGGCTCAGAGGTTGCATGGTGCTGAATGTGACAACGTGTACAGGTCTGACGCCAGAGTTAAGTGCCTACATTAGCTCGCTTACAATCTATTAAACGGCTGCCTACTCACATGGGTGAACTAAAACGCGAGCTGATGTGGCACAGACACAAGCAGCGATCGAGGATCTATTGTGAGCAACTGGCCCTCAAATTCATGATAAACCGAATCATGAATTCACAAATATCCATGCAAGTCTGAGCCTGCAGAGCTGACTGTCAGACAGCAACAGCGGGAGGGGGGAGAAGCGAGATGTGTAAGCTAATCTATTTATGTTAAATGTCAAAACATGCCTGTTTCTTCTCAGAAACTGACCAGCTAACAAACACAAAGCCTGTTACCAAGAGATGGGCTTGGTGCTGGACAGCTGCAAAGGGAAGAGCACTGGTCTGCATACAACCTTGACACTGGTAAACCTCCCAGTGCTAGAGTGGAGGCTGAAGCACAGGCTTGGCTCTATTCATAGCAGAGTATCCAAAGTAATTGTGGCCTTCATTTGACTTGATTTTACAGCATGTGTTTTGAAACACAAATTATTGTTAATGCCGGAGCAGGACTTTGAGACAAGGTTGGGTTATGCAGTCAGGACATTGAACTCTCAACAGGTAGACCAATAGAGAATATACAATAACAGTGTTTATGAAGACCCAGACCAAAGGAGCCACAACAGATTAGGAGACCAGGTCCAGCTAATTATTATCTATACACATCTCAGTTTGTAGTCTGAACACTGTTAACACTTACGAGGGCACGCACACACAGAACAGCCTGTCTGCTCACATCTAGAAAGGCAGCGCATGTGGCAAAGCGATGATTACGACTGAACAAGAATGAACTGGTCCAAAAGAAGGAGGGGGACCGGGTTAGTCATAGCGAGGAACTACCTAGAGGTAGAAGACAAATCCTGCCAATAATGTCACGACTACACCGAGTCTTTCCAGGACAAAGGAAAAGGCTTTTGAAGATAGTAACAGAGGAAGGTGAAATCTAAGATTTTGATACGTTATCTCATCGTCAGAGGATGTTATCAAATATTATTGCCTGATAAAACAGTAGGACTCACACATGCGGGTTCTGCAGAATGAGAAAAAGTTTATTACCACAGATCCTGAGAGGCTCATGACGCGAATATTTAAAGTGCTAAGAAAATAGAAAACACAATATGCAGCTTAAGTCTGGTAAATTTTAAATTCTGAGATCTGAAATCAACTATGGCACCATGCTGTGTTCTAAGCTCAAGCAGTGCTAAATTTGCTAAGACTTGCACCTATTACTGCCCTCTTTCACATTGCAACAACAGCTGAAGTGCATGAGTTTTGTAGTATTTGAGCCATCCAGAGTATGCTGAAAAAACAATAACATCGTAAACCTGCTGGCTTGTTACTTTATCCAGGATAATGATGTTTCTAGACTGAGTAACACAGACCCCTTGAAATGCTAAAAGCTCACTCCTCTAACAGTGGCATAGGTGTAAAGATAATCTATCAAAAAGAGCAGCTTAAACTCAACCTGTGTGTGCACTGTGTGCTCATTGTGTGTGATGTTTGTGCAGTGCGGCGCGTGTTACAGTCTGTGCTTACGTTAGAAGAGTAGGAACTAAAGCTGTGGTGTGCCGTTTTCTCCTGATTAATAAATGAATAAGCCAGTTGGCCGGTCCAAGTGTCGAGCAGTGACACACACAGTAAGTGATCTCTGATAACATTAGCCTGCATCAGGCTGCCGGAGGACACCTTCCCGACAGAGAGGGCCCCGAGCGGCAGCTTTGGCACCTGAGACAGGTGGCTCATTGCCATGTGCTTCTTATCAAACACCTCAGCAGCTCCCCTTCACCACCTCCAATATCTGACTGCTCCTTATTTACAGACACTTCACCATGTCTGCATTAAACCAGCAAAATTCAGACATTTTTTGCTTGGAGATTTCCCTGTAGGTGTCCAATGTAAAACAACCCCTGAGTAGCAATAGTACCTACTTAAAACTAACAGAAATTTCTAATATTATATTGGCCCATCTGTCCAAGCTGTAATGTTAAGATGCTTCCCTTCTTTCCTGTGTGTTTGTATATGTCACTGTGACAGCAGAGATGTCACTCCTGACGTCAGTGTCTGTTTGTTGTTTGTTGTCACGCTACCTGCAGTTTCACCAAAAGAACAAGGATTTAAATTAAGCTCTACAGAAAGTTCCGCTTCTAAAATAATCCCTGCTAAGGGTGATAGCACTGTCTCAAGTTTCACGAACTTACAGAATGACGTGTAGCATTATTGTACGTTGAGTTCATTACGTTTTTGCCCACACATATCAGGAAGGCACCGCCCCAGAGCCTGGGCTCTGGTGTCCATTTTTGCAAAGGCGATGTTCAGAGGGAATTTCAGTCCGTCATGCTTTTGATGTCAGGGGACAGATTTGCTTAATCTTCCGGGAGCTTAGGCCCTGCTGTAAAAACACATGGGTGAACTCTTAACCTTGTGGAAATTTATTTGGAATTGCATCCTCTGAATAAAAGTTTCCAAATAACAAAATAAAAGATTATAAAAGATTTGATTTTGTAGTATATGACGCATGTGTTCCACCAGTTTTGAACAGCTTCCTCACATGTAAGTAGGGTTGCAACGGTATGAGATTTTCACGGTTTGATAACCGTCTCAGAAAATACCGCGGTATCACGGTTATCACGGTATCACCGTATTTCACATATATTATTATAAGTT
>JAVDPK010058244.1:0-19658 GCA_034780415.1 Cichlasoma orientale
GTGTGTGTGTGTGTGTGTGTGTGTGTGTGTGTGTGTGTGTGTGTGTGTGTGTGTGTGTGTGTGTGTGTGTGTAACATGTGGTTTCTGGTGACAACCATTTAAAGGTGTCAGACTGGAGCCACAGCAAATTATCATAGGCAGACACATAGAGACACATACACACACTCGCTCTCTCTCAATCTCCATTTGTCTTTCTCTCTCATTCTCCTTGTCTCTGTAGTCTAAACAAGCTTGTTATCTCGCTCATTATTAGATAATGAATGACAATAGGTCACATGACCCGCCCTAACAAGCTGGTTGTTAAGAGCGACATTTTAATGGCACTAACTACAGAAACTCCACAATTATGGGAGGTTCTTCTTTCTATGTGTTTAATGTATTATTTAAAAGCAAATCAATCTCCTTGCAGTTTATGCTTTGAAAATAAGAGTCTGGGTCAGATTTAACCATGGTTACATTAGTATTTATGAGTCACACTAAAAACACCAGAGAAATGCCAAATTACACCTCGGCCCTGAAATTTTTTAGTAACATAAAAAGGTCAAATATGAAAATAGATAAATAAATAAAGAGCCTTCATTAGTACCTGTTCCATTTCACAAAACCCCTTAAAGTCTGTAAATACACCAAGGCTACAGCCATAATATGTAGGATTTTTTTACAATTTGCTAAGGAAATATTTCCTTACATGAAGTGACCCAAATACGCTCTGCTCTGAAATGTATTTGTTATTAACATTATGGCAAAATCTTAAATGAAACAAATGATATGTGTTAGTCTTTGCTTGCTAACTGTAGGTTCCACACACACACACACACACACACACACACGCACGAACACACACAAAGACACATGCCCTTGGTGCCACGTCTGGCGCCAGTGATTATGCTGTTAAGCCAAATCAGTTTCCTGTGTTTGGTTTGATGGATGCCATCATCTTCATGGATCTAAAACAGGTAGGTGTGTGCCCCCCTTCACCACAACAACCACTCAGACGGGCACACAAACATGTATGAGCACATGTAACGACCGCCTTGAGAAGATATGGACTCTGTAAGAACATACAAATATATGCTGGTGTTCTCAAATCGGTTAAAAAGATATTATGAAAGCAGTTTTGATGTGTTGATACTGCTGATAACATTTTCATGTAGAGAATGTGTTCACAGCGTTTAAATGCAGTGAATGCTGTTTAGCTTTTTGCACCCCGCTGCTCTCTGACCCATGTCCGGGCTGCTGTTAAAACAAACGTCATTTTTTGAAGGATCGCAGAATGTGGCACTACGATGATAAAAACAAATGGTATCAGAATTCTTATTGGCTGTCACCACTATTATAGGGCAAAAGTACCTTACAAGTTCTCAACCAGTGAAGGGGACAAATAGTTTAACTGTATGCATGAAATACAGTTAAACTTCACTTTCATCCTCAGAGCCCCGGGTCACTCATTCTGGCTTTACATCATTAACTGAATTGGGGGAGGGTTTTCATGTGGAAATGACTGAATTGATCATATATACATACATACATATATTGATGACACAATTAAATTCATTAATAATGTGATTAATGGCAAAATCAATGATTATTGGAAACACAGTTAGGTTTGCTATATTGGTAGAGGAACAGGAAATTCTGGTTAAAGGAGCTGGACCTAGAAATGAAGGTCTGTTTCTGGTGGACTATTGCCTCAATACCAAATCAAGAAATATTCAATCTCAAACTCTCAACATTATCATAAATACAGGAAATGCAACAAGACTTTGCAGGAGGTAGAGCAGGTTTACTAACAGGAAAGTTGGCGGTTCAGTCCCTACAGTCTGTATCCTTGGGCAAGACACCAAACCACAAATTGCCCATGATTCATTCATCCATGTGTGAATATGTAAACTGGCTTGTAGTAAAAAGCACTTTTATTTAAGAACACGGAGGATAGGTTCAGCACTCTAAGAAGGTATATCGTGAATTTTGCAATGGGAACTTTACAGTCGAGTAAGCTTTAAATAAACTTCTTAATGCTAGAGTCGTATTAAAGAAAACAGTTTTTGGAGCAAAATTATTGTGAACTTGTAATCTCATTGCCTTTGAAATGGCTGACAGGGACCGGGTCTGACCTCTCACAGTTAGTCTGACCTCTCACAGTTAGTTGTTCTGCATCGGTCTGAACCCCCTCAGCCAGCTCATTAACAAGATAGCAACCATGGAATGGAGCAAACATTAGCCACCTCCTCTACATGTACAACATCAAGCTTTTTCTACACAGAGCAAAGTTAGACTCACCTTCAGCTCTGTTTACAATCTGATCACCACCAACAAAAGCCGGGTCCTCAGTGCAGCGCAGTGCTGAAAAGCCCGATCTTGTCCAATCTTGCATTTTAATTGGTTCTAGACATGGAGGCTTTTGTGGGCAATGGGAAGTGGCGTTTTGCACCTGAACTCTTCATATTTTTCCTCCTCACTAGGCTAGTCTTAATGTCAGTATTATTCGGGGGTCCAGATGGAAAGCCAGATGTGGTCTGCGGGCCACCAGTTGACTTCAGACAGACACTCATTACAAACTGCATTTGCTACAGTTAATATTGGTTTTAAATGTTCAGAAAATGAACATTTACGGTCTTCTCGAAAGCTTGACCACATGAGTTTGATGATCTTAGCATTGTTACATCTGATGGCAAAACAACTGAAAGGGCGCATGCCTACAAGTATTAGTATATGGATAGATGGCAAGTTTCTCTTTAATGGACACATTGCTAATGTAATAGAAGGCTTAAACTGGAGATTGGTTTTTACTTTAGAAATAAGTCTCTTTTTACTGCTTATTCTAAGAAAAATCTTGTGGACGTTTTTGCCTGTAATTGATTATGGTGATACACCATGCTGTTTCTTCAGTTCTAGGGTCTTCATTCAGTGTCCTGTGCATCTCTACATTTTATTATAAATGCAAAGTCTCTGGCTCACCACAGCATTCTTTATGATTCAGTAAGTTGGCCATCACAGGCCTTTCGAAGCACTTGTTTATTTTCCAAAGCCATTCTAGGTAAACGTCCAGTTTACTTCTGTACCCTTCAATGTCCCAGTACCAATAGTTACCAGCTATGTGTCTTTTGAGAAGCCACATAATGTTTCAATGTTTTATGTTGTGTATTTGTTGAACTTTATATTGTATGTTGTATTTGTGATATTGTATGGCTACTATCTTGGCCAGGTCTCTCTTGTAAAAATAGATTGTGATTTCAATGGGACTTCCTGGTAAAATAAAGGTAATAAATAAATGCAAGAATTGGCCGCTGCACAGTATGTACCAGCAGCAGCTAGAAGAAGTGGCTGATATCAAAACATCCTACCAATGGCTGGACAAAGTTAGACTGAAAGACAACACAGAGGCACTAATCCTGTCAGCACAGGAACAAGCTCTAGGCAAAAGATTCATAGAGCACTTTCATTGTAGCCATATATGGTATTGATTCCTGTTCACACTTCACAAATGTCGCTGTGTTGTAGATTCCTTTCTGTTTTCTGTTTGTGATCCACTTTTGCTATTTTCAATCTCTTCTTGAGCTCACGTCTTCAGCACCTCTTTGTCACTGTCTCTGAAAGCTGCCTTCTTCTGGTTGAGGATTGCCTTTATGTCACTAACTCTGTCTGACCATATGAGGGTGAAACCAGGAAGTAGACCAAGTAGACATTGGAGTCTGAAATGTTTTGATACAGCAATGTCTCAGTAAAACACATGAGACTGCACTCATGGTATACTTGCTGAGCCTTTACCATTATCTCCAGCTCATCACTTTTGTTGGGCAGAGTTCACATTTCCCATGACGACTGTAGGCAGAAAGGGCTTAATCCTCCACTTCCAAGCCTTCACCATTGCACCAGCACAGCAACCATGAAAACACTTATTTTTATCTCAGCTGGAATAGGGTGGTATCTGCCAAATTTGCTCCATTTCAATGAAAAAACTCTTGAATAAACTCTTCTCCCCACAGTATCCATCAGTACTTGACAAAAACAAAACAAAAAAGATTGAAATACAAAAAAATGGCGGTGGTCGACAGCACATTTTCTTACGGAGAGGAAAACAACCTCATCCTCAATGTAGAAAAGATAACAGAAATCATCATTAATGTCATTGACAGGAAGAAAGCCCCTCAACTGCACCCATCACCATCAGGGGCACTATAGTGCTGAGAGTGGACAGCCATAAGTTCCTCGGCCTTCATGTGTCATCTGATCTGAGCTGCTCAGCAAACACTGCAGCCACTGTGAAAAAGGCTCAGAAGCGGCTGCATTTCATCAGACTGCTCAGGTAGGCTGGGCTGAGCTGCAGCCCCCTCACACAAGCCTACAAGAGCCTGCTGGAGAGCACCCTCACCTCTGCCATCTCAGAGTGGTATGGCAACCCCACTCAGGCAGAGAGGAAGGGGTAAAAACAGCTGAAAAATTATCAGGACTGAACTTCCATCAGTGGATACAATTTACACACAACGATGCAAAAAGAGGGCACAGCACATAATCAGAGGTGATGGTGGGCTCCCACTTGAGGTCCTGGGTGATGGTAGAGATGTAGAGATGTTCGGGCATCTGACTAGGATGCCTCCCAGGCGCCTCTTGGGTGAGGTGTTCTGGGCATGTCCTACTGGGAGGAGGCCCCGGGGCAGACCCAGGACACGTTGGAGAGATTATATCTCTCGGCTGGCCTGGGAACGCTTTGGATGAGCTGGAGGAGGTGGTTGGGGAGAGGGAGGTCTGGGCTCCTCTGCTTAGGCTGCTGCCCCCGTGACACGGCCCCGGATAAGTGGAAGAAAATGGATGGATGGATGAAAATTGAAAAGTTTATTGTTCCTTAATCTGTACCTAAATTAAACTATACTGTTATTATGAAAACATAATATGATTACATCACATGACAGTAATCATAGGTGTGAAATTGTTTTCAGTATTGTGGCTATTTAACCTATTTTTGTATTTGTATAAAACCAACTTGTAAATAACTGCATTCTGTGTTTTGTTTTGTTTTTAACATTTTACGCAACTTTTAGGGAAACATGATTCTATCATAAGACTTATTACAATATATTAATGTTGTTGCTTTTTAGCATAATTTTAGAAGCACATTTTCAACCATACCTGTTTAATAGTAAAGGGAGCGGCCCATGAAGTACATTTAATAAAAGATAAATGTGATATTTGTGGTTTCTAAATGTGTAGACTTGATTCAGATACACAGCGCACACTGCACTTGTAATTAAACTCACTGTCAGCATGTGTGTGTTTGTCTGAATGCATGTGCATGTTTGTGTTTGAGCATACAAGATAAGAAATGCTATCTGAACTCTTTCCACAATGAGGTCACTGAAACACACAGACTGTGTTAAATTATTCCGCTATGCACTAACACACACAAACACACAGGCCTTGTTTCCACAGCCTGTTTCCCATGGTATAAGTAGAAGCAGTGCAGTACAGGAGATATAAGTTTGTGTGTGCGTGTGTGTGTGTGCGTGTGTGTGTGTGTGTGTGTGTGTGTGTGTGTGTGACAGAGAGGTGCCAGTGTTATCAGCAGAGCAGTAGGAAGGCTATGCTGCACAAACAGGAATGTCTCTCATCAGTCCTGACACAATCCAGCTTTCTCTATACCCACCCCCTCACACACACATGCTTAGACACACACAGATAATATACACGTCAACTATAAAACCATCGGATTATAGTGGAATTAATGCATTGCTTGCTTCAAAACGTATTTAATCTGTAGCTTGTCTCATATCCTAATTTTACACTGCCCAGCGCTGTAATGCCATTACTCAACTTCTGTTACAAACCACACAAATACGTCTTAATCTGCAGTTAAAAAACACACCCAGTCAGATCGAGTAAATGTAAATAAAACGTAAAACGTAAAAAAAATTGAATGAAATTATGTGCAAGTCAACTTGTATATAATTCTATTAGTTAAGATAATAAACATTAAACGAAACAGAAACAACTAGATGTGTCTAGTTGTGGTAACTGGTATGTGGAACAGGAAAAAAAATTACAATCCTGTTTACATTACTGATAAGCCCACCAAGTATCAACATGTAATACTGTATATACTCCATTGTCAATGAGGTGGTAAAATCTATGTGACTCTGTTTTTAAATAATGTCATTGTATTAAATGTGTAGAATCTGTCACAGTATGCTTTGTGGCGAGACATAAAAAAATCTGAGCTTGTTCTGATATGGCACTAACATACAAAAACTGACATCAAGACCAGCAGGTGTAAAAGTAAAAGTAAAATAAAACGAGTGAGTGGATTTGCTAGTTGTACCCTGAGGTATCGCGGACATCTGTGAGAATGTTTCCTTGCACTGTAACTTGAGGACGTGCCCACTGGCACGCCGTTCTCCGTGTTACAGTGTCCTGGCATCCAGCACAGCTACATTAATGCTGAGTTTCTCCCAGAGTCTAAGGAACTGCAGAGCATCATCTATCCCATGTACATGGATTTAAAGTAAAATTTTAAAAATAAATAAAGAAAAAATTATGCTCAGGCTTCAGATGCAAAAACTTTGATAAATCACAGATTTGTGATCATTTCCACAACACATATTTGGAACACATACACCTCAGGCTATAGTAAAGTAAAGTTCTCTGGCTTGGTTACAGGTTCACTGGCACAGTTTAACAGGTTTGAATTAAGGGCAGGCGTCCTTGTACTTGTTGCTGCTTTAGAAAATCTTTTTAGAAAGTGGTAACAGCTTATTGTTTCACCTCAAGTTTTAACATTAGACATTTTATCTGAGCCTCAGGATTACCATGTTATACTGGTTTATTATTGGGTGCTTAACCATGTCGCATGGTTCAAAAGGCTCTTGATTACGGTGCTTACCACGTGAAGGATTTCGATGACAACTGCTTTGTCGTACTAGCAGAAACTGGCACTAAGACAAATGCACACTTTTAGCTGCCACATAGCACAGTGTGTGTGCTAACTGGAGAAAGAGAGGGAAAGAAACATAAACCCGCATATTACATTCTTACTTTGGCCAAACAACACTTGGTATGAGCCTCTCTATATATAATTATATTAACCCCAAATCCCATCAAGCATACTCACACAGAAATGCACAACTTATTAAGCTTTATTAATAACATGTAAATATTAGACTTGGTAGACATATTTAGCTGTATCATATTAAGAAGTTATATTCTGTATTTGTATAAGAATCAAACCTGGATACATTTCTTTTTCTTTTTTTTAAATTGTGCTTTACTGATCTGCACGGCACTCACTGTAACTGTTGAGACTGTAATGTAAATGAGGTTACACTGGAGAATTTACCTTTATTACTGTATATACATATGCTCTCCTTGTCAGTGTGTCTGTACTGTATGTATGCATGCAAATACAGAATGTGTACTTTACATGGTCACGAATTCAAGGACTCTGTGTTCAGTTTCTGATGCAATCATATTTCTTTTATCCATACTGTGCTTCATGTGCTGCTCATTTAGTGCCGTCACTGAAGTTTTCTTTTAAATGGCTTTAAGTTAAATTCCATAAATATATGAAGGACAAAGCATGTATACAGCAAGCGTTCCATTTCTGCACCTTATTTCTATGCAGTAAGAATTATAAGCTATACATATCTAATAAAATATATTTTCATCATTGAAAAGGTTTGCAAGATTGCTTAGGTTAATGTACAGTAGCAACACAAGTAGTCACTCACACAGTCAGCCATCACTGTACCAGCAGGTTGTGACAGAGTAATCGAGTAGTCCTACGTAGTAAGTGATTATTTATGTAAATTTTGTTTTTGTATTTACAAAAAAATATTATTTTCCTAAAAAGATTAATGATGTCCCATATCAGCACAGATATGTTTCATGTATACTGTTCAAATTTAACTTGGTCAAATTTAACTTGAGTTTTCCTAAATCATATAGAATTTTTAAATATGTGAAATATCTTTAAAATGAAACTGTGAATAACCATAATTTTTATTTTAAAGTGTGCTCTTTTTTCTTTTTCTTTTTTTTGTTTGTTTTTATTTTAATGGAAAATTGAATTTTCTTCCACGTCCACATTATTTTGTGACTTCCACCCAGTCACAAAATACCTTCAGAAATAGGCAATTTTAATAGGTAATTTTACATAGATTTGTTAGTTAACTAACAGATATGGTGTGTAATTATGGAGGCTTTCACCAAAAATGGTGGGAAACTGGTATAAATATTTGTATCGTTTTTAATAAGTATAAGACAACTACAAGTATTAGTAAACTGTCAAAATACAGTTTTTGTCATTGACAGCAAAAACTGCAGTAATTTCACATTGTGTATTTTATGGTAGTTCTGTGGCTTTTAAAAATATTGATCATAATTGGTAAATTACAGAAAAGTTATAATAACAGAAATACATATTCTATGTAGATTTATTCTTAAGGTATTCACAGATTTAATGAGTTTGAACAGAAAAAGTTAAATGCCTATAAAATTACAGGCTTGCATCATTAAAAATTCAATCAGTATCATTTAATATAATTTTACAGATAATCACTTTTATAATAAATTTAAATAACATTAAATGTAAATATACAAAATACATTTTTGTAATTTGTAGTTTCTTGTTTGTATTTTAGTTATTTTACCTTTTTTTGTAACAAAATGTAAAATGTGAAAGGGTTAAATCAGGAACCATTCTAAAACAATGGAATTGTGTATCTTTGTTTTGGACAAAACCAAGAGGTGTGGGGCTGGCACTCAAGAGTTCAGTGTGAAGAGCAGTTAACTTTCAACTATCAGTAAAATGTGAAAAGGTTAAATAAGGAACCATTCTGAACCCAATCAAGTTTTAATACAAATATTCTCATAAAATCTAATACAAGTAACAAAAGAAAAATTGGCAGGAGGAAATGGACCATTTATAGTTTAAACCAGGTGAAGGACAAATAAACCTTACAAGACCAGCTAGTGTAAATATTTACTTTCAGATAAGCACCATGGATGTGGGAACATTCTAAAATTGTTTTTGTTAAAAAAAACTATAGCCAATTGTGAGAAAGAAAAAAGGACCATTCACAATTGGAGCAGTGGGCACAACACTACACATTGCAACTGCAGTAAAAGTATACTAAACCCAGTAGCATTAGCTTGCTAATGGAGGCTAGAAGGGGAGACCATTTTTCTCCCATATTAGCTTCTTTTCATTGGCTCCGTGTTAAATTCAGAATTATATTTAAAATCGTTCTCACATACAAATACTTGAATCTTGAATTAGGCCCTGTCATATCTCAAAGACCTCATAGTATCTTATTATGCTAACAGAGCATGTCACGCTCAGATTTACTTGTGGTTCCTAGAGTTTTTAGAAGTAACAAAGTACAACTACTGCTTGATTCATCATCTGCCTCTCTACCAGGTCTGCCCCCATTGTTGCAGCTACAGCCACTACCACCACCATCTGGGCACCCAGGTCACTGCCCCATTGCCACCTTAGCGCTTTTGTCACACTTCCAGTACATTTCCAGTGTGCTGCCCCTCCCCCTCAATCATGACCAGGTGAGGTATAAACTCAGGAGGATCCAAACAAGGAAGGCAACGAGTCCAGATGGCTTTAGGGGGTGGCTGTAGCTCAGGAGGTAGAGCAGGTCATCCACTGATCGGAAGGTCGGCGGTTCGATTCCTGGCTGCTCCGGGCCACATGCCAAAGTATCCTTGGGCAAGATACTGAACCCCAAGTTGCTCTCCGACGCTAATGTGTGTGAATGTTAGATAATAAGCACTTAGCTTAGTTACTTACTCATGGAAGTGCTTGTATGAATGGGTGTGAATGGGTGAATGCAAACATGTTGTATAAGCGCTTTGAGTGCTCCGAGAGAGTAGAAAAGCGCTATATAAGAACTAGTCCATTTACTTTGGGCTCACCTGTAAAAATTGTCACTTCAGCTTCTGTGAGAAAGTATTTTCTAAGGCTGGGGAAGTTATATCAAGAAGAAGGAATTGCCTGATCCAAAACACTGTTATTTTTTTTTTATTCCTGAACAAAAATAAATAAAGCAACTAATAACGCAACCAACCAACTTGCCCAATCTCAATTATATTCCAGTCACACAAGCACTTCCTGTAACTGTTTATCCACAAACACACATCACACTATATTGACAAAAGTATTCACTCACACATCCAAATCATTGAATTCAGGTGTGTAAACCAAGCACCTAGGCATGCAGACTGCTTCTACAAACATCAGTGAAAGAATGGATCACTCTCAGGAGCTCAGTGAATTCCAGTGTGGTACCGTGATAGGATGATACCTGTGCAACAAGTCCAGTCCTGAAATTTCCTCACTGCTAAATATTCCACAGTGGGATTATAACCAAGTGATTGGGAATGACAGCAATGTCAGACATGAAGTGGTAGGCCATGTATAATCACAGAGCAGGCTAAACGGATGCAGAGGAGCATAGTGCACGAAAGTGGCCAACTTTCTACAGAGTCAGTTGTTACAGACCTCAAAACGTCATGTGGCCTTCAGATTCGTTTATGAACAGTGCATAGAGTGCTTCATGGAATGGGTGTCCTTCGCCAAGTGTAACAGTGTTCATGTTGTATGTGATTCCACTTGCCATAATAACCACAACTTGTTATGTGGAGGTTTACTGGCTCAATGGCGCCCTCTCTCAAAAGGCAATGGATAAATGCCGCTGGCGATGTTGAAATGTGGCCAGATCATGAGAGATGAGCCTGAGGTGGGTTGTAGCGCAGAGCAATGTACATGATTATTAAGTATTGACATCTGTCTAGCCATTATATGAAGTGTATGACCACTATAGATGATGTAACTGCTAATAAGAAGACCTTAATTGGATTATGGCAGAGTGCTATAACAATCATATAATAGCATGATGCACTGGCTAGGCTAGCTAGCGAACTTCTGTGCCACTATAATGTACTGTTCTTTCGTAGTGTGCTGTGCTTGAGCTGCCCCATACTGAGCCAACCTGTCTGCCAAGTATATATTCTGTTCTCATCCAGATAATAAAAGGGTCATATCTTAAAGATAAACAAGCTTTCATCTATCATTACTACACAACGCAGAGTCAAAGACTTTTATTTGGACCAGCCAGTTACAGTGTAACTGAGCCTGGTTACGCTGGTGCCGTGACCCGCGCTTCTGGATTCGTCGAGAGTGGGGACCATCTATTTCCTGGAGGATCATGGATTGTGTCGGAGCCCAATTGTCCTTCAGCTGCAACACTCCTTTCTACCATGGACTATGTGCAGGTTGATTAATGTTTATTTGGAGTAGATTGGAGTTTCTTATTTTAGCGATTAAGGCCGTGTAAGGGCGCTGTATCTCATTTTGTCACAAGGTAGCAGTGTTGCCTTGCATGTGGCTCAAAAGGAGGCCCTCAGATATTAAAAGGTTAGGGCACCACTGAGAATCTTTAGACAGATATGGCATCAAGAATTGGACTCTCCATAGGTGATAAGATTACTTCTTCCATTGAATCACACTTAGGCTGTGGGATGGGGCCTAGTATGGTTGGAGCAATGGGCAGTATGGGAGCAGATCCGTCATTGCTGAATGCCATAGTTAAGTCTGAAATCAAGGAGCCTGCGAGTTTTAAAGGGGATGATCACGACACTCTTACTGTTCAGGAATGGGAAGCTGCAATGGTGGCTTACATGAGGAAGAGAGGTATTCCTGTTGCAGAACAATCTGAAGAAGTACTGAGTAAGCTAGTAGGGAGAGCACAGGAAGTTGTCAGGGTGGGCATACGTAGCAACCCATCTCTATCTCTGTCTAGTGGCCCAAGCCCAGTCTTTGAGATACTGAAACAGCACTTTAGTGATACACCCTCTTCTAGCATGCCCTTAGCTGACTTCTATGCCACATTGCCTAGCTCAGGTGAACACCCCTTTTGACTATTGGTTGAGGTTAAATAGAGTTATGGAGGTGTCAGAGGACTGTCTTAAGAGACAGAATAAGACTTTTGATAACCTGTCATGTGGCCTGACTACCATGTTCATACGTCATTGCCCTGATCCAGAACTATCCCTGATATTCAAGTGCAAACCAGCACAGCAATGGACAGTTACTGATGTGCACGAGAAATTTGTTGAACACAGCAGAGATCAGAAACAGTCATCACAGTTGAGAGTGTCCACTCCCAACTGCGCAGCAACACGGCGTGACCCCCGGGGTTAGTACTGCATGCCCTGTTAAAAAACTGGATGTTACACTGCCAGTCCCTGCTTCAGTACAATTGCCACAGCAACAGGCTGAAGAGGCCACTGATCGCCTTGACCGCATTATAACTATTGCTGGAACGTGTTTTGGAAGTGCAGCCACGGCAGCGTAGTTTGCTCAGCAGGAGTGGTGGACATGCACGCGGTAATCAGATAGCCAGTGTCAAACTTTTATGTGCCATGTGACATTTGTGGGGATACTGGGCACACAACCCGTTACCACTGCAGATCCAGCCGTCTGTGCTTCCTCTGCTATGCATCTGATCATACACGTTTTGACTGTCCCAGGGCCATAACCACCAAGCCCCGGAGTAAAAGTAGTTGGCCTGCATGTGGTGGGGGCAAGTGATGGGCCTGGATGTGATCCTCCAGAGACTGATGACCTGGATGATTTAGAATCTGTCTGCCGGAGTGTATATGAGGAAAGGGAACTTGGCCACAGGCCAGTTCTCCATAACATACAGAGACTAGTATCACATGATGAACTTTTCTTTGAAGATATAACTTTAGGTGGTAAGATGTCAGTTAAAGCTATGTTTGATAGTGGGTCAATGGCTTGCACTCTGAGCAACAGTGTGATGCCCCAATTGTTACAGCAAGCGGTGTTGAAAACCTCTGCTTTGGAGCCCACTGATGTTGTCTTGATTGGCTGTGGCAGATCAAAGACAAAACCTTTGGAAGTTTGTGATGTGGAGGTAGAGTCCTATGGCTGTAAAGTGGTTGTGCCAATGCTAGTGGTTAACGGTCCGAGTGAGACCCATTGGCTGCAATTTGCTAAGATATCTGATGCAACACCTGAAACAAGAAAGTGATTCACTGGACTGTGATCCAATGCTTTTAAAAGGTGAATGTGACCCCCATAGGAAACTTTTGAGTCTGACAGCTGTGGTGGAAGAGTGTGCAGTGAACACCCCTGATAGGGTTGGAACTGTCAAGACAAAGACAGCTGTCACCTTGATGCCTATGACTGAACACTTGGTCTGGGGCAAACTGCAGCGGGCAAATAATTTGCCTGTTGGCGGTACAGTCGTGATGAAGCCTACGAGCGCAAGATCAAGGCAGAGAGCAGGCGAACTGTGGCACTTCTGGGCGACGATGGGTGACTGCCTCTGAACGTGATAACCCCTTCTGACAAGCCTATCATACTGAGACGTAATGCTAAGCTGGCTGATGTGTATCCATGTGTGGCTGTGGAAAGCTTCAGCCAACCTGAGGGTTGCAGCAGGTCCCAACCTACCTTCCAGCAGCATGTCCAGTTGTCCACAGGCAGCCCCATCTGTTGCAATGACGCACAGAGCCTAGCCGCAGACTTCTAACCTACCTGACCGTCCCTTGGTGAGCGACCCAGGTAGTGAGATTGATGCGCTTCATTCATGGATGCATGGCATGGGTCTGTCTGACATTGACATTGACTCCTGCAAAGTGTCACCAGTTTGTAAGAAGAGACTTGTTGATCTCATTGCTGAGTTGGGGTCTATCTTCTCCAGGGACAAGTTGGATTGTGGGAAGGCAAAAGGTTACCTCCACCGGATTCGACTTGTGGATGAGAAACCCTTTCGGTTGCCCTGTCGGCACATACCACCCACTCAGTATGAGAAACTCGGACAGTTGCTGGATGAGATGGAAGAGCCGGAGATCATTAGAAAATCTAGCAGTGAGATTGCGTTAGTCCTAGTCTGGAAGAAAACAGGTGACATAAGAATCTGCAATGATTTCCGCTGGCTCAGTGCTCAAACTATCAAGGATGCCCATCCTCTTCCTCATCCTGCTGATGCCTTGTCGGCTTTGGGTGGCAATGCCTTTTTCTCCACCATGGACCTGACTTCCGGGTACTATAATGTGGAAGTACACGAGGAAGACAAGAAGTACACAGCTTTCACATCACCATTTGGATTATATAAATATAATCATATGTCTCAAGGGCTGTGCAATAGCCCTGCAACTTTCATGAGGATGATATTGAGTATTTTTGGTGACCAGAACTTCCTCGGTCTTCTGTAAAAAAAAAAAAAAAAAAAAAGGCGGGGGGGCATTATGCCAGAGTGTGTAGAGCTAGAAGGCTTAATGAGGGGAATGTAGCAATATTGACTGAAGATATAGGAGATGAGGCCACATTTCTGGGCTCGCTCACAGCTATTACAGATGAGGGCCCATGGATGGCAAAGATAAAAATGGATCACAGCAACATTGTGTGTAAAATAAACACAGGTGCTGATGTAACAGCGCTGCCGGAGAGGATGTGCAGCCCGGACCAACTCGGGAGACTGAAGAAAGTTTCAAAGCCCCTGAAGGGGCCAAGAGGAAGGCCACTGAAAGCAAAAGACAAATTCACAGCCATACTAAAGAAAGGACAAAAGAGCATCTCTCAGGAACTTTATGTGGTGGAGGAGCTGGCCACGCCATTGTTAGGCCATTTAGCTGCTGTAGGACTGCAGTTGGTAGCTAGACTGGATGCCATCAGTCTAGATTCAGATGAAGCAGTAAAAGCAGAGGTTCCAAAGTTATTTAAAGGCCTAGGGAAGATGCAGGGCGAGAATAACAAGAACTAGACTGCATGGAGCAGCAGGGAGTCATCTCCAAGGTGGAACAACCAACTGAGTGGTGTGCGCCTGTGGTAGAAGTACCCAAACGAACAGGTAAGGTGAGAATATGCACTGATCTCACTGAACTAAACCTTCCTTCATAACACCATTTGGAAAATATTGTTATAACCGCCTATGCTTCGGAATTTCTTCTGCTCCAGAGCACTTCCAGAAGCATATGACACAAACCCTGAGGGTCTGGGAAAAATATCAAAATAATAAATATACTTATTGGGAGTATGAGTATGGATGTGTATGAGTGATAGCAGTATTAACTTGACTCCCTGTCGGAGTCGAGCTTTTCCAGCATGTTAACCAGCATTACCCTACTTATTGTCGACTATTTTTCCATTTTTCTTCGAAGTCGCCAAATTATCGTCCACTAATTCAGAAGCAAAGATCCAGCATTTTAAAACGATCTTTGCTCGTCATAGTATTCCTGAAGTTGTACGTTCAAATAATAGCCCACAGTTTTCATCTGACAGTTTCCAGCATTTCGCACAGGAATGGGGCTTCAACCATGTGGCGTCCTCATTTTAAACAGAGCAATCGGGAGGCTGAGAGAGCGGTAAGAACAATCAACGTTTTTTTCTTATATTCTTTATTTTTGAAACATTGACAAAAGCTTGAAATCACCTTAAGGTCACAGTTCCAGTCTGTGAACAATTTCAAAAGTCCTTCACTGTAACATTTCCATTTACAACAACAAGAAAAAACAAACAACAACCACAAAAAAAACCAAATAAAAACCAAGAACAAGAACAAGGTAAGGGAACAAGGGGTACTACTCTGAAGAGACATTACTTATATGTACATAACCAAAAGAAAATTGGATAGCCAATAGACACTTCCTGCAAAATGAACCAACTCTTTATTTCCAATTTCTATTAATCAATCTAATATTCTTGTATATTGTGTTTGATTGACATAGGATACCCATTTTTACCACAGGATTGTAAACTTGTTTGTCTGTATATGAATTGAAAATGTTAATCTTTCCATCTGGTAGATTTTGTTAACACATTCTGTCCATTCGTGTAGAGTGGGGTTCCTCCAGCACTTGCATTCCTCACTGGAGCAGGAAATCTTCTATTTCAGTGTTATCAAGCATTTCCAATTAAATTCGCTCCAGCAGTATAAATTTGTACATTTCCACGATGGCACGCAGTAGCTGCACCATTCTTCTTCATTTATTTTAATTTTCCTTTTCCCATTTTGTTTTCACATGAAGTTGAATGGGGTTTTTTTGCTCATAAATCCCTTATATAGCCGTGATATAATACCTTTTTTGGATTTTGCCAGATATGCCATTAGTATTTCATTAAGCACTGGTTCCTGCTCATCCAGATGTCTAATAATTTCCCAATTACGATAATGACGTATCTGTAGATATCTGTAGAAGTCCTATTTCTCTAAGTTATAACTTGTTTTAAGTGTTTGAAAATCTTTTATTTGACATTTGTCCGTTATTGAAAAATGTGTTGTTATACCTTTGGACACCCACTTACGGAATCCAGTATCTGTTTGATTGGTTTAAAATCAGGGTCATAGGGGCATTATTTTACAATTCTCAGATTGTTGTGTAGTTTATGTTCCTGTTTAACTTCTGACCAGATTTTTAATTGTGATTTTATCCAAGGATTTTTGATTAATGATTTGAAGAAGGAATGGTGATAGCTCTGACTTAAATTGTTTGTACCATTCGGATGGAAATCCATCCGGACCAGGAGATTTGTTTGTTTTAAGCTTTGAATGCAGTTGAGAGTTCCCCTTCATGTGATGTTAGCCACTAATCTTTGATTTTGATCATCTGACAAAACAGGTAGGTTAAGTTGTTCAAGGAATTGTTTGATTTGTTGCCCATCTTTTGAGTTTGGCTGTGTGTATAGTTTTTATAGTAGTAGTTGTTATATAGTTGTTGCTTTTGTAATTTTCTCCTTAAGAGTTTGGCAAACTTTGCCCCCAATTCATAATATTTTTGTTTGGTATAAATCACCTTTTTTCGTATTCTTGTAACAACAATCAAGGGTCTTCGAAAAAAAGTCAACCGACCCCTATCTCACCCTCATGGCGTATCGCGGTGCTCCATTGGCCAATGGATACAGTCCCACAGAGCTGCTCATGGGAACAAGGATCAGAAGATCTGTCCCTATAGTGCTGTCCCAACTCCAGCCAAGATGTTTGGACTAGGACAAGCTAAGAGAGACAGAAAACACATAAAGGAGAAAGCAGAAACGCAACTATGACCACAGACACAGAACACATCATGACACACCTCCATCCTGGTAAAAGCGTGTGGGTAAAGGACATTGGGGAGCGAGGCACAGTGGTCATCTCTCCCCAACCCTGGTGGCTTCTGACATTGCGACTAACTTTCCTGATATGCCAACAGATGGAGACACTGCGACAGACACAGCCAGAACACTCCCCTCACCAAAGGCTCAAGTTCAACCACAGCAGCAGAGCTAAACGCCTGAGCGTCGTTACCCCATCAGAAACAAGAAGGTCCGTAGTCACCTCCAGGACTTTGTTTGTACATAAGTTAAGGTACAGAGAGCCGAGTGGGCAATGGGGCAGAATAATCCCCACACTCGGCAGAAGGGATGGGTAGTCTACCCCGCCCTTCTAAAAAAAAAAAAGAAAAATATTGTTGAAAATAATTGTTAAGCTAAAAATAGAGGTTTCAGTTAGCTGTTTTACAACTACTCTTTCAAGGATTTTGGAGAGAAAAGGAAGGTTGGAGATTGGCCTATAATTAGCTAAGACAGCTGGGTTAAAGGCCAGGTCTTTTTATGTAATGGTTTAATTACTGCCACCTTAACAGCCTGTGGTACATAGTCAACTAATTAATGGTAGGACTTCTTTGAGCAGTCTAGTAGGAATGGGGTCTAATAGACATGTTGATGGTTTGGAGGAAGTAACTTTTGAAGTTAACTCAGAAAGATCAATCAGAGAGAGTCTAAACAAATACCAGCAGTACTGAACCCCATGTTATTCTCTGATGCAACCGGATGTTAGATAGTGAGCACTTAGCTGGAGAAGGAAGTGCTTGTGTAAATGGGTAAATGCAAACATGTTGTATAAAGTGCTTTGTGTGCTCAGCTAGAGTAGAAAAGCGCTATATAAGAACTTGTCCATTTACAATTCCGGGATCCATGTGTGAGGCATCAAATCATAGGCTGTCTTTTAATCAATCCAGGCAGTGCACAGCTTGATCAGTCTGGTCTTACAGTCTCGAGTGATTGCTCTAGTACCAGTAGCTGGTGTTTTTCTCCTCTGGTATCAGTGCCAATTCCTTTCTGGGCCCCGCTCATTTATTGAACCATTTACCTTTTCATCTTAGCTGCTATGATGCCTGACAGGAGTTTCCATCTTGTCCTGAGGCAGGTTATTAGGTCATAGTTGGATGGGACTGGTCCCTTCTGGGGATCTTTGGAGACCAGGACTGTCCGGCCTTTGGTCAGCCATTCCAGGTGTGTGTGTGTGCTAGTTGGTGTGTTTGTCATGTCATGGGTAAATGTGTCCAAACCATTCTTCTCTGCAACGGTGTTGTACTTTAATTATCTATTAGGGGTGGCTGCGGCTCAGGGGGTAGAGCAGGTCATCTGCTAACTAGAAGTTTGGTGGTTCTATCCCTGGTTCCTCCAATCTGCATGTCAAAGTATCCTTGGGCATGATACTGAACCCCAAGTTGCTCCTGGTGCATTCATTGGAGTGTGATTGTGTGTGTGTGACTGTCACTTAGAAAGTGCTTGTATAAATGTGTGCATGAATGAGACGTGCTTTATAAAGCACTTTGTGTGCTCATGTCGTGTGGAAAAGTGCAGTATAAGAACCAGTCCATTTATATTTTTTATGCTTTATTGTCATCATACATACAACAAAATTCCGTTCAGAACAGCCATCCAAGAGGACATACAAAGCAACATACGGGAAGGGGGGAAGGGGGTCTGAAGCTGCAGCCTCAAGGCGCCACCAGCATTATAGATTTTTATCATCATCATCTTATAATGTCTCTGACTGACACTCATAGAGATCATTTTGTATTGAAAAAGAGTCACATGACATGTGAAACTCCTGTTTTTATGCGAGCACAGAAAAGACTGGCTTAACAGAGAACGTTGATGACCACCAGCGTGATACCTGGTACAGCCAACTGGGGTTTTAGCTTTTGTCAAGCCAGCTACCACAAAGAAAACCTGGTTGTATTGATTGTCTTTCATAGCATACCCCTTTCATAGCATATTGGTAATTTAATTGTTTTTACATAAATAAATACGTTTCATTTAACATACCCCCCCCCCCCCCAAAAAAAAATACACAAGATTTCATGTACATGTGGACCAACAAAACTGTATTTTAATTTACCATCTGATTTCTGTATTTTTATGAGATGGTAAATTTGCGTTTTTTACAGTATTCTTTTTTCTACAGTGTTCTCTTATTTATACAAATAACAAATAAAATTAACACCAATGTTATTGAGATAAACAGTATGTCCACTACGCTGTCCACTATGAGTAGTTTCAGCTTCACTTTTTCTATTATAAAAGATCTAGCCTCATTAGCATGAGATAAAGTTGTTATCTGGAGAATGTAGCTGTGGGTAAACAAAAGACAAACAGAGAAAGATGCAGAGAGACATCAGCAGAGAGGAGAGCTGACCAGATGCCTCAGTGACGATGTCCAGACTAGGTTCTGGACCATCATTAATTCATTTAATGTGTACCACAGGCTTTTGTATGTGTATGTTGTTGTTAGTTTGTGTGTGTGTGTGTGTGTGTGTGTGTGTGTGTGTGTGTGTGTGTGTGTGTGTGTGTGTGTGTGTGTGTG